>PVKA01004516.1:21748-52035 GCA_004027165.1 Ctenomys sociabilis
TTTTTTTTTTTTTTTTTTTTTTTTTTTTTTTTTTTTTTTTTTTTTTTTTTTTTTTTTTTTTTTTTTTTTTTTTTTTTTTTTTTTTTTTTTTTTTTTTTGCTGTTGTTTTGCAAGCTAGCCAAGCAATTAGTGTTGATTTAAAGCAGTTTGCAAAGCATTTAGTCATAAACTGAGCACACTCAATCCAGAGACAAGGAAAAGGCACTATGCAGAGCTGTTGTCACAATCACAATTACCTCCTTCTGGGGCTGGATGTACAGCTTAGTGGCGCACCACCTGCCCAGCAAGCACAAGATCCTGAGTGCAATTCCTGGTACCAAGAAATAAAACCTAAAATAGTTTAAAAAGCAATCAAGTGCTGGTAAGACAGCTCAATGGACTAAGTGTATATTTAAGTAAGCATGGCGATCAAGGTTCAATCCCGGCACCACTTGGTGGGCCAGCCTGCCCCCAGGGTGCACTGAGCCAGCCACCAAGACCGGGCGTGATGGTGTGTGCCTGTAATCCCAGTGTGGGGAGGTTGGAAACAGGAATTACTACACATCGGAGCTGCATTGTGAGATCCTGTGCCAGAGAGAGAGAGAGAGAGAGAGAGAGAGAGAGAGAGAGGAAGAAAGAGAAAAAAGCAATTAAACAATTACCTCCTTTCTGCTCAGCTTTTGATGTGTTGGAACTTCTTTAAATTGGTTATTTTGATATGTGAAGAAATATAATTTAAATGCTAATGTGCTTTGTAAATATGCCTTTTACCTCGGTGGCATTTGTGAAATGTTCCCCATCAGTGTAGCTTCTCTGGCTCTTGGTGCTCATGAATGTCCTCTCATATTTTCAGAATACAAAAACACTTTGGCATATTCTGGTATTTTCAGAATAACCCTGCTGACAGAGTGGGAGCAGCAAGTTTGATGCTGATGCCTTCTTCTAGTTAGCAGAATTCTGAGGTAGTTTTTCCTACTTCAACATTCACTTTGAATCTGTCATTTTCTACCGGGAAACAGGGATATATAATAAGTGACCTTGCTCAAAGTCACTTAGGGACTTGGAGACAGATGATGGTAGCAATCTCGTTCTACATTCTTCCTGCTGCTTTCAGATATAACGTCATAATCCTCTTGTGTCTCTAAATCTGCGGTCATCTCCTTGGATTTAAAAAATATATAAATTTAATAATTTGAGGTATCAGTATTTTTGTCAGTGTTTAAAAGTAAAGGACAGGCCTGACTAAATGGAAAATATTAGCTTAGGGGACTACAGTACCGGCTTAGGCAGATGCAAGCACCAGAGTTCAATCTCCAGCATGCTGTACTAGGCCTGCCTTGAGATGGCACTGAGATGGGACATGGTGGCACACGCCTGTAATCCCAGAACTTGGGAAGTCAAAAACAAGAGGATCGTTATGAGTCAGATCTGTGTGGTAAGACCCTCTAGGCCCTTTACCAAATACATTTAAATAAAGATACAGCCGAAAATATATGGTGTGTTTTTAGTTAGGAATATTTGACTTTGATTACTTGTATAACGTTCTGAAAGTTGTGATTATAGACATGGAGGTTTCCACGGGACTGACAGAAGAGGGAAGTAGCATTTCATTTGAAAATTTAATGTGAAAATAGTGACAGAGAGTGAAGTTTCATAACACAGAGAAATGCAGTGAAGCCCTTCATTGCCATAGCACCCCATGCTAAGAGGAAGCTTGTGCTCCACCCCATTTAAATTCAGTTTTGTTGACGGTGACACTTTTATTATGCAGAAAAGTCCCTGGTCCTATAAGAGAAGTAGTTAAGAAAACACTTTTTTACAGAAATTTCCTGAGCATGTACTTTAGGAAATCCATCTCTGTCAAATCTTTCTCCAGCTGGTACAAAAACATGATTTATATCACATTATGTAAACTATATTGTATTATAAATGGATCCGTGTTTTCCATATAGCCATTTAGAGCTACACAAGAAGCATTTCCATGGAGTCTGAAATGTGTTTCTTGTAAAGAAAGGCGAAGTGAAAGAAGAAATATATTTTATTACATATTATGAGCTTGATATTTGAAATAACAGAAGCAGGTGAGCAGACAGCTATCAACAGTCTTCCCAGAGTGTCAGACGGAGACGGAGACATGGCCGCTGTGGGCAGCCCCTCTACTGCCCGCGCGGTCATGCTTCTACACTCCATGTCCAGCGCCTTTATCAGGAGTTCCCCCCTGGGCTCTCTGCATTCTCCCCTGAAAGAATTTGCAAGCATGCACTGGCTAATTTGAGGGATGTCACATTACTTGAAGACAAATGAGATTGTGAAGCTGGCACATTTTCTGCTCTTTGGCAAAGCATTAGAAATAACCACTTCCAATGATTTAAAACAGAGAAGCAAAGAGGGTATAACAGAGTATTGTATGAAGAACAATATTGAGGCAAACTAAACTACATATACAAATCCCCTCCCATATTTCACAATAATGATACCTAGGTAACCACTTTCATCAATCATAACGCTGCCCCTCTTGAGTAAATTCATCTCAGCTGTCATTGTGAAATGTCAGTTTATTCTTCAGTTGTCTTCAACAGTTAGCTGCATGACCCAACTCAGTGATTTCCAAACAGAGATGACTAAGACCAGCAGAGTTTCATCTTAGCTACAACAGAACTGTATTTTTACAGCATTATGTCAACTAATAATTTGATCTCAAAATTTTGTTTTATCATAGTTTATCTATAAA
This sequence comes from Ctenomys sociabilis, assembly GCA_004027165.1. Classification (NCBI taxonomy): domain Eukaryota; kingdom Metazoa; phylum Chordata; class Mammalia; order Rodentia; family Ctenomyidae; genus Ctenomys; species Ctenomys sociabilis. Next base: position 24,459 of record PVKA01004516.1, read on the forward strand.
ATGATTTCACTGAACAAAATTTAAATTATACACATATCATTACTGACATAGAAAATACTATTGGTGGGCAAAGTTATGAGCAACTATTATAAGCAAGAGAGATAGTAAATTCATATGCAAGACTTGAACACTAACAATTTTATTTTTTTAGAAAAAAGGAATGCTAACATAAACAACAGATCAGATGAGATGTTTCTAGATTCAAGTTCAGTTTCATTTTTGGTTGCATCAAAATCTTAATAATATTCCCGTTTTTAAGATATTATGAGGAAACATTATTAGAGCTTTGCATAATCACCTCTTCCAGAAAGTAAGGGCATGATAATAATTATTTCTAGCCTTCAGTACCTACTAAATCTCTATTGTACCAGTTATAATTTTAAACATACTTCTTGCATATAGCTGAACTCTACACTAAATTTGTCTAATAGAGTTTATTTGCCCCCGACCTTCACCTGTCCATTGATGCATCATTGAGCATTAACACGTTCTGAGGAACTTAGGCAGGGCTTATGCTACAGATGTGGATCAGACCCTCATTCTTCATCCCCTTTGCTCATATGAATACAGCAAGAAAGCCCATCAGGCTTTGTAGAATAGTTATTAGATTCTCAGGTTGATCCAAAAGTGGCAACTATGAAAAACTCATGACATTTTGGGACTCAAGAGATGGTTTCCAAAGAACTGAACAAAAATAGTTTAGAGTCCTGGAATTTCAAGACTCCTGAACTCATAATTAGGATAGACAGAAGACAAATGTATCCAACCATAATAAGTGTAAAGAAAAAAAAAGTACAGTGATATTCATAAGAGAAGCACCAAGCTATAATATAGGGTTAGGAACTGAATTGAGTTTCAGAAGTTATGGAGGGTTTCACAAAACAACTGACATTTCTCCTGAGGGATGACTAGAATTCTGTCTCAGGAGTAGTGGAAAGATTAATTCACTCTAGGAACTAATGGCCAAAGGCACAGAGAAGCCCCATCAGCTATCAGACTGGTAAAGGCCTGTTCTCCAAAATGGTGGTCAGACTGAATTGCTTTTGGAACCTGATAGAGAAGCAACTCAAGACCCTACAGTATTGACCCCTTGTGATGAACAGAAAAGACTGTGGGAGCAGTGAAACTTCAGACCTGTGCACCAAGTGGCCTTGAAGAACAAGGACAAGATCTGAATTACTACAGTGCAATAATTAGGGCATAAAAAGCAAAGACTGCTTTTGGTGCATAGCAATGGAGGTTTCAGCCTGTGATCAAGCGGCCATGTTGCTTTGAATCTGTTGTTCAGAAGCTCAGAGCTGAAGGTTTATGGAGCACAGGCAGGTCACATCATCATCCGCCCAGCAGAAAGAGAGACAGGAGAGACCCGGCTTCCATACTGCCTCTGAAGTATCTCTGGAGTGACCTAGAGCCTCCTACGCATCCAGCCTTGATGTGGCCCAACACTCTGCAGCGGCACTGCCCTAGAACCACCCTTTTCGGTATAGCCCTTGAGGCGGCATTAGCCCCCAGCTGTAGCAAGGACTTTTGCTTTATGTTTTTTCTGCTTATTTATCAATGAGTTGGCCTTTGCTCTCCACTGGCTTCAACTCATTTCATACCACCTAGCACTCTTACCCACTAACCCCACATCTTGCTTTCTCAAAATTGGAGAAATCATTCCTCCCTCTCGGTGGTTTCTCCAGCCTTGTTTGCACTTGTCGTCCAGCATTGGCTCCTTCTCACCATTTAGCTTCATCTCAAATTTCATCTCACCAGAGCCCTTCCTAGAGGAAGGCCTGCCAGTCTTCTCCTCCCACTTCAGCAGTACCCGAGTTATTATTTGTTCACAAGTGAGTCTCACTTCTTCAAGATAATTTTCAATGAGTGATATCACCTAATTTTTTCCCTTTATGTACTTGTTTGTTTCTACCATCCTTTTCTATAACACACTGTTGTAGGTGTAACCTTTCAATTTTTATCACCATTACTAACCTAGGTATAAGGGCCTGGGGAGATGGCTCAGTGGAATAAGTACATCACTGGCAAGCACAAGGGCCTGAGTTGAATCCTCAGTTCCAAAAAAGAAGAAAGAAAGAAGGAAAGAAAGAAGGAAAGAAAGAAAGAAAGAAAGAAAGAAAGAAAGAAAGAAAGAAAGAAAGAAAGAAAGAAAGAAAGAAAGAAGTCTAGGTATAATGTAATCTTTCACAAATCTAAATTGAACACATGAATGAATAAGAGTCAGTATTTTCAGCTGTCACAAATCACATCTGCCTATTAACCAGAGATTCCAGATCCCCATAACTCAGTAGATTCCAAACAATGAAAAAGAATGAAAGGATAAATATTCTCTAATTCAAATCCACGGGTAATTTATGTTTTAAGTATTCAGTTTGAAAAACTAGAGTTTGATTAAAAGATATAGAAATGCCAACAAGAAACTTTAATCTAAAGAAAGAGTAATTAAGTTAAGCTTAAGCACAGCCAGCAGGGCATCTCTTGACCACTGAATGTTCAGGAGTAAGAAGCATGCTCTGATCCTGTCCTCTGTTCAGTGACTTTTCTCCAGTCACTTGTACATGTCTGTGAAGTCCATCCATATCCCTTAGTGAAAGTCAGGTCACCCATGGGAAATAAGCAGTCATGACTGATCACTGATATCTCTGGGTAAATGCAATTTTTGGAACAACTGTGGGAAAAGGCCGAGAGCACAGTGATACAGTGAAGGGAACAGAAAGGGAGAGTAAGATCAGAGATCACAGCCATTTTGGAGCTGGGCTGCTGAGGAGTAAGAAGAGAGGTGAGGGTGTGATCTTATGTTCAGTAATTTATATTGAGTCAAAGGGCTCATGCCATCAGTCTGGAAAGAAAGACTAAAGTAATGACTAAGAGAGTGAAGTGTACGTGATGGATTTCAGTGATTGACGGATGAATGAGAAGCCCTAGCTAGGGAGGGAGGTTTATGTGGATGTCTGTAGCTTTTGAATAGAATCAGTATCTTCAGATATCTATATAATAGACAGATACATAGATAGATAGATAGATAGATAGATAGATAGATAGATAGATAGATAGACACAGACAGACAGACAGACAGACAGACAGATAATTTACAAAGAGGATCAACATGTCCCTCTCCCAGAAAGTGCAAACACATACAGCTACAGTTATGTACAACTTGACAAAATCAGCACCCATTTCTAGAATGATGAAAAAATAAACTTGTGTTACATATAGTTACTGTACAAGTGTCCATTTTCTTTCATTTGTTTCTACACTTTATACAATGATTTCTCTGATGGTTACTAAGTGCATAAAATCTGCTGTATCTGTGTTCCTTGAGGTAGACTCAGAAAGGGTCCCCAGGAGATCTTCAAATGAAGCAAAGCTAGATGCCCGCATGAACGTGAGAACACAGCATTCCTTCTTTGCTAAGATTTTCCTTACTCCCCAAGCATGTTTGCTTTTCTGTGCATCTCTGTGATACTCTGAGTTAGATTGTGTTGATGTGGGAGATGAGAAAGAACCTTAGAGTCAGATAGGCAAGGCACTCAAGTCCCCCTCTTCCTATAATCAAGCAAAGTTGAATGGGTTTCTTGCATTCTTAAAGCCTCCATTTCCTGATATAGAGGATGAGAGTACTTCCAACTATGCAGCACAGTTTGTTTTGAGAATTAAGGAATGACATATCTTATATGCATTGAGTGAATGATAAATGCCATGCATATTTATCATTATTAATAACAGCAGAGCTCATAGTTTTACAATTTTACCTGTCTGAATAAAAATTATTCATGAGCAGAGACTATAGTTATTTATAAGGCTGGCCGTGATCTGGGCTAGTATGTAACAGTAAAGCTCAAAGAATATTTCTCTCTATTGTGAATAGAGCTATTTATAGAAATTCTCAGACAGAAAGAAGCATCTTCCTGTTGGCATAGCCGTCATGAGGTGGGAGAGCCATTTTAGGTACATAGCTAGCATGATCTAGATGGAGCAAGATTATCTGAAGACAGGCTGTCTTTGAAGACAAAAGCAGAATGTATGCAAGAAATGGAGTCATGAGGCAGAACCTTAGGCACAAAACTCATCTCCAGAGTCCATATAGTGAGAGGTGAGGATAGGGGATATCAAGACAGAGACTCCAGATGGAAAGTGCAGGGCAGCACATGTTAAGTGTCTCCCAGTGACTCCTGCAAATGTGTTCACCACTCACCCAAGGCCTCTCTCTGTGCAGGAATGCACATCAATATGACCATTTCAGTGTGTTCCCAGGAATCACCCTGTAGAATGCTGGAAGGGATTATAAAGAGAAACCTGAGGTTTGGATTTTTATTCCTCTAGCTTGCATATTTCAGTTGGTTTGGGTTATGAGTGTTCATCAATATCATTGCTTTTGACACTGAATTCTAGTTTATCCAACTGCCTATTGGGTAACTATATTGCTCTTCATAGTTTCCAGCTGCTCATTGCTCTATATTTTTGTAGTTCTTCTACATTATACTAATGTCTCTATAAAGTGATTTGTTAGAGCTGAACATCGTTAGTAATGCTAATGGGAGGGTGCCTCTGACTCTGGTCTGGACTCCAGTGGAGATGAGGGGAACGAGGTGCTAGCAGAAGGTGAACAGGGCAAGTGAAATAGCTTAGTGGACAAATGGTCTGCTTTGGCAAGAGCAGGGACCAGGGTTCAATTTCATTCCCTTATGCCCTGCCAGCCCTGACCCCACTCCCAGGCGTGCTGATCCAGTGACCCAGTGTGAGTGTGGAAGCACATACCTGTAATCCCCCACACTGAGAAGGCTGAAAACAGGAGGATCACTACTAGTCCAAGCTGTGTCATGAGACCTTGTACCAAATACATACACACACACATACATACATACATACATACATACATACATACATACATGTATACCATATATACACAAATACAGTCAACACTAAATCCCAGCTCAAAGTTCCATCCTGCAGGGGAAGCAAACAAAGAAGCAAGTGGCAGCTTAAATGCAAGGGATCAGTAAGTCAAATCAATGGTCAGGAATTCAAAAAGGGGGAAATCTAGATCTCAGAGAGGGTGTATCGTATGAATCACCTACTAAAGCTGGAGCCTCAGCACCTGAAAGTATTGGCCACATGCCCTGGAAAGACCCACATACATAACATAAAGTAAAATTTCACAAAAATCCTATGGGTCACATTCTTTATCTATGATCCCAGCAGAAGACTGGATCTGAGTCTTGAACCCCCCTTGGGAACATTTTACAAGTCGAAGCATAAACAAATATTAAAGAAATACCTGGAGAACAGCTTTGGGCATGGATGGCTGGGGAGCCACACCCTTCTAGCATCTCCTGATTGAGTCAGGATCCCCGCCATAGAATATTTAACACTTAGTGAACTTTCCTAAGCATGTAAGTTGCCTAGTTTGATGGTAAGGAAGGATGGATCACAGAGGATACTATAAAGTGGGCAAATCAAATGACATCTTTAGCTTTTGGTTTTCTTATTAGACAAATACAAAAAAAAAAAAAATTTATCTTTCTGTAAGAAGGCATCTGTGAGCTCAAAGTGAAATCAAAGGGCAGAAAGTACTGTAGGTAAATTACCCTCAGCTTTCAGTTGTAATGAGGCTCAAGCGTCACAAAAATGAAATGTGGGGCATGCCCAGTGGGATCTGTCCTGACCTTACTCTTTGCCACGTCTGCAGATCTTTGGAACCTTTATTTCAGAAGTCTATCAGAGCTGAAGTGAAGCTTCTATAGGTCTAGTATCCCAAGCTCACCTATACACCAAGTAGCAGTGAAGAATCAAAGCCTGACTAGAGGAAACTGTTGGTTTCAAACTCTTTCCTTGAGTTTCCACAAGGCATGTGGCCCAGAATAGCTAATAAAACCTACCTTATCAGATTGAATAAATGTATAAATACAACATTTGAAAGGCTCCAAATCATATCTACCCCACTGGCAACTGTTGATGACACCCATGAAACTATATTTTTCTCAGTAGAATTATTCCTCCACACTTTCCACATCCACACTTCTCCAGGAGGCACTGAGATGTCAGGCATCCAGCTTCTTTCTCCTTTTACTTTGATAGCATGGATAAAAGTGAGAAATATTTTAAATATCCCTTTCCTGCAGGTCTGTGGCTGCAGCAGAGATACAATACAGTTCCAACTGCTCCAAGAACATTTTCCTCCTACAGTGATAAATCTGTAGGAGACCAATGTTTCAAACAGTAAAAACTTCACATTGATTTGAAATGTAATAATGGATAAAAAGGAAGAAGGAGAAGAAATGCCAGAATGGAAGTAAATGAACATTCTGGAATCTACAGACTCCAACAAGAACAAATGGGTGGTATAATGAAATCAAAGTTGACTCTGCTGCAGGCATTTTAATAGCTAGGAAGATGCAATTTCCATAACAGCCTGAGGAGCTGAAGCATGACTTAACAAACTCTTCTAGTGGACAGCCCTGTACGCAATCCGTCATCTTCTGTCACGCATCCATATTTATCAAAAAGGATGACATTTAATACAACGTAAGAATAATGAAGAGTTTGGAAATTTGTGCAATTTATTACTAATGTCAAGCCTTATTAGTCTAACCACAGATTGACAAATTTTGCTTAGTACAATCGTGACTAAGAAAAGCGTTACCATTACCACAGGCCTTTGCAAATAAAAAGTCCTCATGAAAGGGTCAGATTACTTTTACATCAGACTGGATCAACTTTCATTGGAGGAAACAATTACTCCTGAAATATATTACTGTATTGTGTCCTATGAAGGACATATTCTTCATTTTTATGTTTGAATAAAGTTTTTATTTTAATTTTACTTCTTTATTTTGAATGAAGTCTCTAAGTTTCAGTTTTAGAAAATGAAAGTTATCTGAATTATCTGAGTGCAAATTTAGGTGACACTATAGTCCCTATATCTGCATGTATTTGGTAAAGGACCAAGGGGCTTAGGCATCTCCTGTATAAATATTCCAAGCTGTGTCTATAATGATGGCCACTGATACATGAATAAAATGGGTTCAAAGATCACTGGTGGCAATTGAATACTTGCAAAAAGAGGCTAACACAGATTTATTTTAATAATGTTTGTGGGCAGGATATCATCTCTGCATCTTGTACTATAAATAACCACTAAGACAACAATATGCAATGAATTTATTATTGAAACTATCCTATCAGTTTTGAGACTGTCTCCTTGTTACTTATTTCTCAATAAAATTATTTTTTAAAAAGAGGCTAACACAAGGGAAGATGCAGCTACAGAAGAGTTTCATACAATGAATTCAGAAATAAACCATGAAATTTAAACGTTATCACAATTCCAGAAGAGAATGGTTGGACTTTGTTCATCCTTCTGCTCTGGGCCACTTAGCCACCAGCTTATATAAGTGTAGTGCAAGTGCAAAGCAATACTTTCTTACTTCAATGTGTAATGCACTGATTCTAAAGCACCCCTGTGCAGAAGTGCTTGTCAGTGATGGGAAATGGTGAAAATCAGCTCCAGAGGAACAAAACAGATTTCTGTTGAATGAGAGACTGAGTCAACAGTGAAGAGGCTTAACTTGAACTGGGACAGGATGGGAGCCTCAGTGGTACTGATTACAACCCAAGAAGAATTATGCAGGGGCATCAGTCTCTCCCCATCTGGACACAGTCACCATTGATATTTTAAAACCAAAGTAGCTGGTGGGTAATTACTCTACCAGAGATGAGGAGCCATGTTCTGTAGAGCACTAGATGGCAAGTGTTATAGACTTTGGGAACCACATCAGCTGTCTTACAAGCACTAACGCCTTCAAAACCAACCCTAGACAGCACATAAGCAAATAAGTGTAGCCGTGTGTCGACAGAGCCTAACAAACCTTAATTCTGACTATCATATAATTTCTATGTCATGGAAAAGTATTATTTTACTATCTCTTTCAACCATTATATTTAAAACGCTAAAAGCTACTCTTAGTCAAGGATCACACAAAAACAATTGGTTAGTCCATCTATGATAGCCCAGAGGCTGGGTGTCTCACACCAGGACCCATATGACAGAGAAAGAGAGTGAGCTATCAAATCTTAGCCAAGTATGCAGCTTGGATCTTGTCAGTACAGGATGGCAGAGGTGGCAACCAAAAGTCACCAATGTGACTGGGAGTGAAACCAACACCACGGAAAAAGAGTTTCATTCCAGGTGAATGGAATGAAAAGTTAAAATTTGAACCTTCCACAGAGATCAGGTGAGAGACAACCTTGGGAGATATGCTTAGAGATTGTGGAAACTAGGCAGAGATGCCCTGAGAAGCTCAAGATTAGACCTAGAAGATGTTCGGTGGTGGAAGCCAGGTTTGGCCACTATGACCTTGAAGGAGAAGTCTGTTGTGCTCTTGCACTGCTGTGTATATATTCAGCACAAACTAGTGAACTGCGACACTAACTGTGTGTATGTGGGTTGCCTAAATAACATGTTAAAACTGTAATCTTCTTTCCTTAGTTAAGGGTGGCTCATTCGTGTTCTTTAGAGTTTGTCAATACCCATCTTATTGTTGATGCTACTGTTGTCACTTGCTACTGTACCCGAAGTGACCTGGCCACCATTGTCAAATGATTATTTTTTCTGCCTGTACATATTTCATCTCTATTGCCTTGATTTGGTACACAATACCATGGCCCATTCATGAAGAACTAGGTAGTGAATCAAGGGAACTGCAGACTCCAGCACATAAAACATAAATAAATAGAAACATGAAAAGATAAGGTAGCAAAATGTCTCTCAATATTCCTAACTCCCCAGAGCCAGTCAAGGGGGCATTAAGGGAAGAAAAACAGAAGCCACAGAGCAGAAATGTCTGAAGGGCTATCAAGGAAGATAAAGACAGTTCAACGAAAAACAAGGTAAAATCAAAGCAGATGACCACCAAAGGACAACCACCACCAGTCACCAAGTGATCACTCATCATTTGTTTCACTTTGATGAAAATGCAGCAAATGGTTAGTGAGGCTAGAGAAAACAAAATGAAGACTAGAAATCCATAAGCATGGTCCTGCACAAAACCCCAGGTGTTTAGCAATAGCATTGAAATTATGGATAGCAAAAGGGACCTGAAGACTGATCAACAAGATTGGGCTGTGGTTAGTCATAAACTAATAAGGTATAACTCTACAACAACGTGAAATATTGTCAGATGACTTAAAGAAGATAAATATATATGTAGATGTAATATAATACCTATGCAAATCAGAAGACAGAACAAAGGGCATACAAAAATACTTACAGAAGGAATAGCAGAAAAATGTCTAAACATGGAAGAATTTGCCATACAGACAACTGAGGCATATTGGACCCTAAATAGACAAGATCATAAAAACAGTATGCCCCATACCCATGCCACAGATCTAAGAACAGAATTCTAAAAGCTGCTGGAAAAGGACAATGATATAAAAAAAAAAAATTCCATCAAAATTCCAACAGACTTCTCAACATAAACTTCCTTTGAAAGTAGAACTTAGAATGAAAGGCTTCAAGCCCTAAAAGAAAACAACTTTCAAACAAAAATAATACATAGTGAAAATTATCTTTCAAAATTGAAACATAAGATGTCTGAATAATACAGGGCACTAAAAAATGTCATGGTGATCAAACCTGAGTGCTCCATAAAATCCTCAGGGCTATCCTAGAAAGAAACAAAGAAGCTAACAGTGCCTAAAAAATCCTCCAGAATGAACACATTGAGTACGGATGACAATTAATTAGAAGGGAAAGAAAGTAAAGAAGCAATAGGCAAATGACACAATCTCAGGAATAAGTAATTGCCTATCAATTTTAAGTATCAGTGTGAATGGACTTGATATATCAATCAAGACACAGTTTAATGAAATGAATAAAAAATCAATGGTGTGCTGTAGCAAACAAACATATTTAACACAAAAAGAAATTCATAGGTTAAATATCAAAGGATTGAAAATAATCTTCTATAGGAACCCCAAAATGAGCCAAAGAAGCTATGCTGTTTTCTGAAAAAGTAGGCATTAAGGAAAAGTAAATCAGAGGCAAAGAAGGGCATTACATACTGGTTAATGAAGTTGTTCAGTAGGAGAATGTAATAATAACAAGTATATATGCACCAAACTACAATGCATCTAACTTCATAATACAAATATTAATGGACATGAAGGATCAGAAAACATTAATACAATATTCTACTACCCTAAGTAAGCAGATTAAATAATAAAACATCAACAGAGAAATAACAGAATTGAGCAAAGTAATTTGAACAACTAATCTTAATACATACAGTGCTCTGCCCAAGAATAGCAACAGGATACATATTCTTTTCACCAAAAATCTGGAAAAGTAACAACTGTTTCACAAATTTCCATGTAAAAATAAATGGAGAACTGGATAGAAATAGAGAGATTCCCAAATACATGTGGATTACACAAACTGAAATATGAAGATTTAAGGTTTGTGAATAAGTCAGTAAGAGGAAATCAAATTAAAGCAGTGGGAAAAAATATGTGTATGAGTAGCCCATGTCTGCATAAATTTGAATCATCTTAAATAGTGTAACTCATTTTTTATGGGTTAGTAACACCATTTTATACCATTTATTTGCAATTTCAAAGGCCAATTGTGGAACAATTAATTTGTTAGCCTCTGAATTTATGAGGCATCTCACTAGCATGCAATAAGCATGCTACAAAATTTGTAAAGGCTTCCCAGGACTCTGGAGGACAGAGGCCTCACCCTTTGAAGGAAGTTCCTTATGAGCCTTTATGGCAGCTATCATTTATTTATTTATTTATTTATTTATTTATTTATTTATTTATTTATGTGGTACAGGTCTCACTACAAAGCTTGGACTCAGTGATCCTCCTGCTTTCAGTCTCCCCACTGTTGGAATTACAGGCATACACCTGGGTTCAGTGGCCAACTCAGCACACCCTGGGGCTGGGGCTGGCACAGCATACAGTGCTGGAGATCAAGCCCTGGTCCCTGTACTTGCCTCAGCAGACACTTAGTCTGCTGAGCTATGTGGCAGGCCCTGGCAGCTATTTTAATATGCTTGCAATTCAACAGTTAGTTGATTATTTGTAGCAACAAAAGCACCTTCTCCACTTAACATATATTTTATAATGGCTGTGTTGTGAGCAATATTTTGCACAGTCTGATCTATGCACAACTCTACTTTTCTTTCTTCCATGAGACAAAATTCCCCGGATTTTAGTATGCTTTAGCTATTACTTTCCAATCACTTGGTGTCATAACTTGTTATCCTTTAAGTTGTATTAAACATAAGATACAAGGGGCTTTGGTTCCATAGGTAGTGATGGCTTTTTACATTCTCCTAGAGCCTTAAGGGATATGGCTTCATGATCTGTCCTGGATTATTAGAAATTAGAATTCAATAAGAGCATAGATGTATTGAAATCTTTACGCACATCCATGTGCTACTTCTTTTAATCCCAATTGGAGAAAGAGTGGAGGATTCTATTTTTGAGAGGAGAAAGTTTTGACTTGTTATGTATAAAAATTTCTATAGCTGGAGAACTGCAAGCTGCTGCTTGAGATGCAGTTAATGTTATTGGTTTTACCTTGGGCATTAGAGAAACTGAATCTTCAGCTAAACACTCCTGTTTAAGCGGAAGGTCTGCTCTGCCCTTGCCCCAACATTTCTTCCTTATCTGGCTGAGCAAAGCTAGAAGGTTCAAACTACGTGGGGGGATGTTGCATTATTATTCCTTTTCTGTTGGGTCTTGGTTGTTAAACAGTGTTCAGTCCAGAATCATGTGTGGTCCCCCCAACAGGCATGTGCCTGTAAAGATATTCCTTGATCCAGGTCCACAAAAGAAAAGTAAGTACAGGAATCCATAACAGAATAACAACTTGTATACACATTTTCTGCTCTGGAGAAACTATCAGCATCATGTTTAAAACTTTATAAAATCAATACACCTTTTTCTCTTTGGCTTCTCTAAGCCTGTGTTTCCCTCTCTTGAGTTCATATCCCACCTTGGCTTCTCTGGCCTATGTCTCTCCTTGGCTTCTCATAAGCCTATTTCTCTCTTTGTGCTCACAGAGCTAGATGTCTCTTCTTATCTGTAATCCAGTGAGTTTCCTTCATCAGATTACAGGTAATTCTGTGTCCCATGAAGCTCACAATGTTCCCCAGATGAGGATGGTGAGAGGATGGAGAAAAAAGGACAGGAATTGAAACAAAGAAGACTGAGGCCTTATGAGCTTCTCTACTGATGAGAAGGAAAGAAGGTATGTAGAGGAGGGGTAGGAGAGAGCTGTAATGGCTAGAGCGCATTTATTTGTGTAATTGGGAAGGTGAATATCACGTGAAATGTCCCTGCCTAATAGCTTGTCCTCGTGGCTTGTCTCTGGCCCTTTGTGTTCTTAAGACTAGAGTAGATTATTCATGTAACTTGCCTTGATGGATGTCCCATTTCAGCCACTCCCTGCAAGATATGGAGGAGGAAGAAATCAAAACGTAATGACCCTTTATATCTCAACAATTGCCTTGGTAGGTATGTAAATAAGCACTCTCTCAAAATTATGACATATAAGTGCAATCTTCATTTTCTTCTGAGAAGTAAGAAAACTGACTCCGGTGTTTAAAAGTTGTTGAACAGAAAAGAATCAAAGTGGTAAATCTGATGCCAGGCCTCCTGTTCTGTGGGAGGTTCTTCAGGAACTGAAACTAAAGGGACATCTTTACCCCAGAGATGATGTCATTAAAGAGTGTAGGGACTGATGTGGAGTCTTGCTAAAGCTGAAAGGGGTGCTAGGCAAGCCAGCTGCACCCCCCCGGGTGCAGCATATGAGCTTCACATATGGCGAGCCAAGGAAGGATGTAAGGAAAAACCTGCTCAGAATAGAGTACAAATACATCTAAACATTAAATATGAAAGGACAATGCTGGACTTTTATGTTTGGTTTACATTACTATCACAGAGTTTGGATGGGCTCTGTTTTTGAAAAAGGTTTAAATCAGAAATTTCATTGAAAATACTTATGAATTGTAAAACTTTTAATTTTATTTTTAATATTTGTATTAAATAATAATTGAAGCATGTTCTTTTTTTTTTTTTTTTTTTTTGAGACGGGGTCTCACTATGCAGTTCAGGCTGGCCTTAAAACTCACTCTGTAGCTCAGGTTGGTCTTGCACTCACAACAATCCTCCTGCCTCAGCCTCCCGAGTGCTGGGATTACGGGCATGCGCCACCATGCCCGGCTCTGAAGCATGTACTTTAAGCCTATGACTTATGCAATTTGTGTGTTACCCCAGGGATGCTGTATTTTTCTGTGTGTAGATGATTTCAGAACCTTGACTTCCCCCAGTAGGTTTGCCAAAACTAGGGAATCAGCCTTCATAGACTTTATCATAAGCTGGTATCTTTCCTTATTATAAAACAAACATTTTTGGGGCAATGTTTTTACACAGCTGCTTTTTTTTTTTTTTTTTTTTTTTTTTCAGAACCAGTGATTGAACTCATGCCCTTGCACTTGTCAGGGAAGCACTTATTCCACTGAGCCATCTCCCCAGCCCTGCAACTGCTTATTTTTTAAAATGCCATTTTCCAGGAAATTGAGACATCTTTATGTATTTAACAGTACCTTTACTTTTTCATTGTTATTTTTCTTTTCTACTTTTACTTTCAGATTAAGGTTTTAAACTAGGAAAAGGTGCTGGCAAGATAGCTCAGCAGGCTAAAGCACCTGCTTAGGCAAGCTTAGGCAAAGCACTGGTGCGGTGCTTCAATCACTGGCACCACACGCTACACCGGTCCCTCCCCCAGGACAGCTGAGCCAGCCAGAGTTCTGGCATAGTGGCGCATGCCTGTAATCTCCATCCTGGGGAGGCTGAGAGCAGGACGATCACTGAGTCTGAGCTGCATGGTGAAACCCTGTAACAGCCGGATACATTAAAAAATTGGAAAAAAAATTAATGTATGCACAAGAGGTGTTAAACATTAAAATATTTTTAAGGCAAGCAAGCAACTTTTGCTTTTTTCCATAACAAATAAAGGTAAATGAAAACATATACATAGCAAAGGTTAGTGATTATTTATCGTGCTAATTTGATGTCAGTACAAAGAAATTTGCTTTCCACAAAATTTCTTTCAACTCATGTACTAAATTTTACCATACTAATATGTTCCTTTAATAGCATCATCTCCATGGAACCAGCATATCTCAGGATAAATTTAAATGGACATTAATAGACAATATGGTCATTTTCAAAATCATGAACGTTTCAGTAGTTTGCCTAGTTCGGTTAGCAATAACAATGAGAACATTACTACTAAGACACTAAAATGTTTTATACTAAGAGTCTATGAATGGAAAATCACTAATAAAAAGTTACTTTGCACTTTTGTTTCTAGCATGGACAGAGAAGGTGGTCTTCTCACATTCCCAGGTGGAGGCAGGACCTCCTCACTAGCAGTATCCAGGGCAGTCCAGCCAGAGCCCATCAACAGGTGCACTCTTCACCCTCCTCATTCCCATGTGCTATGCTGAAAAGACATCTGGAACTCCAAGGCTCGTGCTGTCTTGCCTGGGTCTGTGTGCATCTGTGTGAAAGGAAATTTGGAAAGGAACTGGCCCAGGGCAGTGGCAAGGATTTGTCCATGGAGCTCACAGGGAATGCCTGTCTCAGTTCAGGAGCCCCGAGTTCCTATTCGGTGGCCACAGAATGCTACATCACTGTAAAGCTGTCCTCCTTGGAGTTCCCTTCTCCAAGCTGCTGTGACATCTAGTGATATTCCAAGCTATCCCTCTCAGGGCCCCTTCCTTGCCCATAGGAAGACCTCAGCCAATAGACAACCCTGGAGTTCCAAAACCAGACCCCATTTTCTCAAGATGGGAAAATTATTGTATGATTTATGCAAGAGCTCCCTCTACCCAGCTGTAGCTGTTGACAAGCTCCTATGCCCTTCGCTGCACAGACTCAGCATGGTGCAGTACAGGATCAGGGTCACGGTTACTGGTTACACAGAAAACAAAAAGAAAGTGAGTGGATTCTTGGATTTCAGCTCCACAATACAGGCCTTGCCTCATGTGTCTGAGGTCCTAGGTTTGAGCCCAAACATAAGAGAAAAAAAAGTGGGATTTTATTTTTTGATTGACCTCTTCATTTTGTATCCACTAATTAGAATACTCCATTACCATACACTTCCTTTTCTGTTGGAGGCTCAGCCCTCCCTGGGGGCGGGGATGGTGCAGCAGGTGGTGCTGAGGACTGAATGGTGCTCCCTGCAGGTGCCTAAGCTTGCCTAAGCAGGCTCTTTGGTGCTGAGCTATCTCTCCAGCCCACCACACACTTTCATGAGTATTGGTTTATTAAAATATTGTCATAGGACCAGCCAAAGCTCAGCAGATTAAAGCACCAGTTTAGGTGGACACAGCGATTGGGGTTCAATCTCCACCTACCATGTTGGCCCCACCCCCAGGGTGAACTGAGACAGCGATTGATACTGGGTGTGGTGGTGCGTGCCAATAACCCCAGCTCTTTGGGAGGCTGACCAAAGGCGGATCACTATGAGTCCAATCTATGTAGTGAGACTCTGGAGACCCTCTAGGCCCTTACTAAAATACAAAAATAAATAAATAAAATATTATCATAATTTTATTTTGTTTTAAAGATGCCATTTTATGTGATTGCTCCTGAGAATACTGAGGGGACAGTGTGCAGACACTGAGGAGAATTGCAAAACCTGTCCTTTCCAGGAGAAAGGCTCTCATCCTGCATCATCCAGTTGGCACACCATCCAAAAGGACTCCTGTCCCCTGAAAAAATATGTGAGAACTTCACTGTGCTCTGCTTTGACATGTCGCAGAAGAAACTTTGAGTGAAACAGATGTAAGAATATTTGGAAGAATCAAATGCCATCATAAAACCTTACATAAAGGAGGGAATACTTGGAGAAGGCAAGAGGCTGTAGTGTAGGAGCATCTTACAGTGGAGAAGAATGAAGACAAAGTGGATTTAGAACAGCAAGCATTCCTGAAGCATGGTGACACACAGAGTGTGTGCTAGAACATGGAGCACAGAGGTGGACCAGTCATCAGGGCGGAAGGGGACATGTGTAGATTGAAGGTGCCAGGTAGAGGCCCTTTGGAGCTTAGGCTTCAGCAGCATGGAAAAGGCCAGGAACTAAAACTTTTCATCAGGGCCCTGGCTGTCACTGGAGAGGCCTGGGCTCACTGCCATGCACTGAGCAAATGGGGCATGGCTTGGGGCAAACAGCTGAGAAAGAAGAGACTGCACCTGTTATCTCCTACTGGAGGACAGAAAATGAAGAAATTGGAATTGGTCATATGATGCCTCCACTGTAGACTGGGCTAAACAGCCAATGATGAAAATACTTGGTAAAGAGTCTGGACTTGTTCCGAGCCCCCTCTCCAGGATGATTGGTGGCATCAGTGAACCAAGCTCTTCTTCACTACATTATGCTCCTTCAAGCATTTCCTTTAGAAGAGAGACAGTGTCTTTAATCCAAAGCAGTTAATAATAAATAATTACCTGGTGTTTGATAATAAATAGTAATCCACTTAGGAGACCAGTGGTCACTCCAGCAGATTTTGTACAAATCAGAATGCAGAACACAAATATTACCCCTTTGAGTCTCCCTATTTTGGATAGATTAGCAACTTGAAGTAGATTTTTCTACAAACTCAGCCTTAATTAAGTATGAAAAAATAAAACTTAGCTATTTGTAAAAGTTGCGTGATTCCATATAAATACTGTAGTGTTTTGGGTTTTGGAATAATAAAAGTATAGACATAAAATACTTTAACATACTTAAGGAGCATCAACAAAAAAGATGGAAGTCTGATAGTTCAGGGCTGGTGAGATAGCTCAGCAGACTAAGTGCCTGCCTAGGCAAGCACAGGAACCAGGGTTCGAGTCCCAGCACTACAAGCCATGCTGGCCCCACCCCCAGGGACATTGAGCTGGACACCGAGTCTGGGCATAGTGACACATGCCTGTAATCGTAGCACTGGAGGCTGAATTTAAGAGGATCACTATCAGTCCAAGATGGATAGTGAGACCCTGCCCCAAATAAATTTAAAAAGAAACAAGAAAATCCAATTATTCATATAATCCAAAATTCTACCTTTAATTATTTGTCTTTTTGAGACAAGGTTTGACTGTACAGTTCAAGCTGTCCTTGAACTTTGTTGCTCCAGGCTGCCTTCAACTTGCAGCTGTTCTCCTCCTCAACCTCCCATGCTAGGATTACAGGCGTGTGCCACCACTCCTGGCCTTCTAATACTTTTACTTCTGCAATGTACTGATTTAGTTAGAAGAGGCAATATGGCTTTCTACTGGTCATCAAGTGTAATTGCCAACTGCACTCAAAGCATTGACTGCTGACTTTAACAAGCAGTTATTAGACATTTTTCTTAGTAGTTTGTAGTATGTCTTTGTATATTGTCTACCCTTTTGGCTAATAAAGGGAAAGTATTAAATACTTTAAGTGTCTACTAAATGTCAGGTATGATCACAGACAGTTTGTGTGAACCACTTATGGTCCTCTTCAGATAACAACAGTGGTAATAATGATAGTGGCCCAGGCATGCCTGCAGGCACCGAGAGGGGAATGCTGCACAGAAAGGGTCCTGGACTGCACAGGGAATGCGGCAGCATGTCCTCCTTGGGCCCATCGCCCTTATTCATCTGCCTGGCACATCACATTGCAACTTATTGCACAGCCTCTAAAATTAGATGGAGATCTCTTACTGCCCTAATTCTTTGGGAAGCATGCATTACATATAAAATAACTTTGTTTAGAAGTAAATGAAAAGTATATAGAGAAAATTTGACTTATGACATTGTTTAAATGAAGACTGAAAATATCAATTTTCTTTTTTGCTTAGAATAGATAGGGGCTGAAACACTTAAAGGAAAAAGAAAATCAGGTGAGCCCAGCCTGGACTACACAGGAAGACCTATTCAATAAGCAACAAAAGGGATGACAGCTCAGCAGTATGCCCACCTGCCTGAAAAGCACATGGACCTAGGTTCATTTCCCAGTATCACAAGCCATGCTGTCCCCGCACTAGGTGTGGTGTTGCGTGCCTGTAATCTCAGTGCTGTGGAGGCTGAGATAGGAGGATCACTATGAGTCTGAGCTGCTTAGCGAGACTCTGTAAAAAATAAATAAATGAAAAAATGATTTTTTTAAATCAAAGAAAGGGAAGAGGTGTGTATTTTCTCTGGGTGTTCTGCACTGAGATGGTTGGTTAGTCCCACCTCACTGTTGATATCTCTTTGGTTTTGCTCTTTATTCTACATAGGCCATTGTCCTTGGAAATGGCCCTGGATCAGCATGTGTCCTTCCCTGTCTGAGTGGGACTTTGGATGTGTTCCTTGCCACTAAAAGCACAGATTATCCACCTGGAGTTCCTGCCTGAGCAGCTGCATCTCATCCCACAGGTTCACTCTTGGGGTTCCTCACAATGACAGAGATGTGAGGAGAAGTCCACTTTGTTCCTGTTGCCTTTTTTCCTTTTAGTTAGGTTATTAAAGACACAGATTCCTATCAGCAATAGTGTGTTCACTGTAATAAAATGGGCAGCAATCAAATCAATTCTAAAATTCTCAAATAAAATTCTAACGTGTTGATTAGGGAAACACGTTTTTCTAATTCATAAGTTCAAGCCAAATTTAAATAGGGGCAACTGACCTACACAATAATGATAATCCAATTTTACTTATCACCACATTTTTGAATAATGCATATTACTATATATGCCTGATGCACAGTAAGTCATTTAATGATCCTTGTTGCTACCTCAAATTCCACACATTTTACAGATGAAGACTTGGTCACTGGGAGTGATCTGGCCTCTTTGAGGTCACATGGCTGAGCGTGAGGCTTTGCAGCCCCCTCCTTGTCCTGTGCCCTCTTCATCTCTGAAGGTGATTCACCCTCCCCAGCATCTGTCTTCCTACCTGCTGCCCTATCCAGAAGGAGGTGTGTATTTCAACAAGAGGCAGGGGGCGCCCATTGGTGAGCAGATGTGCTGCTAACAAGCCTGTCGGCAATGCAAGGGGTTAGCACCCTCAACTGAAGAGGAACTGCAGTAAACGCACCCCGCTCTCAGTAGGTGGCAATAAAACAGCAACAGATCTTTGATGCCAGGTCCATGGACTCCTCTTGAAGTAGCAGGACCCGTCATTTCTCAAATATATACATATATATCCTTATAATCTCTTTATTAAAAGCTGAAGACCTGCTATGGGCCAACATGAAGTGGCTACTGAAAATTACAACTGTAAACACACACTTTTAGCTCTTTTGTCCTCCTAGAGATCATACAAAATACTAACTAACCTAAAAAAGACACAGCTTTGATAATCACATTGCTTGTCCAGATCCTTTTTCCATGTCCTCAAAGCCTTAAGAACCCCAGTCTTGCACGCTGACAGTCAATCCCTTTCTGACTCTTCTCACCCCCCAGAGGTATTTATTGATTTAAGTAAACTCCTGCCCTTTCCACCTTCATTGTCTCTTGGTAAATTCTTTTCCTGGTCTGCATTACCGCCATGCATAGGCTGGCTTGTACGACATGCCCATGCTAAAGATATGCAGTCACCAAACAACGTGCATGGAGGTTCTGACAGCTGCAGTAAGGGACCTGACCACACAACTTCACTTACAGAACAGGTTAGCAGGTTCTCTAACTTTCTTCATGGAAAAAGTTTTCAGGACTACACCATAAGGAGCCTGGTGATGGTTTTATTATGGGTAAAATTTAAGTAAACATCCAAAGAAATAGACAGTTGGCCTTTGAGAGAGAGAAGTACATTATTAATGGGAACATTTCTGTTTCTCTTGAAGGAGTGGTAACCCCAAGACAAGGTGCCCTCCCCAGAGAGTTGTTGCAGTGGGCAATGGGCTCCAAGGAGACAGGCTCCAGGAATGAAGTGCTGCATATTTTGTTACAGAAACTAGACAAGACATGGAGAGAAATTACTCAGAAGGATGAAGAGGCAGTTTACTGCACCAGCAGGCTTGAATAGATCTCTCCCCAGAGTCAGAGCCACACCCCCTGGGGCCTCAGGGCCATTATGACAAAGCAAGCAAAGGCAGATTTGTATGATTTGAGTGTGGAGTGACAGCATGCGCTGTTGAGGGAATTTAAAAATTGCAAGTTATATTGCAAGGCCATCAGTTACCCAAAAGCAGTAAAATCAAAGGTTGCAGAAACGAAGGAATATTCTGCTATCAGGCTTGATGAGAAATGTCTGCGAGGCTTTGGTGTACACTCTCGGTGTGCTTTTTTAGGCAGGTTTTCATTTAAACTTATAATTTTCCTTTCAGTTACACACACACACATACACACACCCCTAATAAAACAGCAGCTACATTTAATGAAATTGATGGGGAAACATCTCAGAGTGAGTAGATTTGCGCCAGGACAAAAGGAAAAATAGCACAAGCAGGGAGAAGAACATGGCATAGGGCAGGGAATAAGTTGAGCTTCAGGGTTTGAAATCTAACTTACTTTTTTATGGTGAAAGGGATTGAACTCAGGACCCTGTACTTGCCAAGCAGGCGCTTTGCCACTGTGCTATCTCCCCAGCCCTGGCTTTAGAGCTTGACAATGTGTATTCAGCTGACAGCACCCCTTGCTGGTTCTTGCAGGATATTATTGACAGCAGGATACAGAGTACCCAGACAGCTCACCTGTACCTACTGCACATGTCTTTTCCCCATTGTCATTCACTAATCGTATGCATAGTACACAGTCCTTATTTATGCACTATGAACAACCCAGAAAATGTCACCGCAGGCCATGCCAAGGAATCTAACACTCAGGCACCCTGGCCTGGAACTTTAGGACTTTCTGGAGCTATTTGCTATTATTACTGCTTCCCTTAGAAGACTGTAGGGGGTGAGCATGGAGTACAGATTAAGTTCAGGAGAGTGGAGGGGAGTGATCTCCTGGTCCTAGTTTTATCATATATGCTAAGGTTTCAGGTACAGGACTGGTCTGGGGGATAGATAATTTAAATATCCTTTAAATTCTATCAACCTATTCCTTTACTTTATAATAAGAACCTTTCTTTTCTGGCTCAGCCTATTCTGAGGGCAGGGCTGGTATGGCATGTGGTATAGGGGAATGGAACCTCAGTCCTCTGTGGCTGCTTAAGTTTGCCTAAGCAGGGGCTTTAGACCAATGAGGTATCTTGCCAGGGCCCCAACAATCAGATTCATGCTCTTTAATTAATTAAACCAATTAATGGAGAGTCACTCTTCCAGAGGGGATATATATATATATATATATATATATATATATATATATATATATATTTAGGGCAGGGTCTCACCTTGCAGCTCAGACTCACAGTGATCCTCCTGTCTTCAGCCTCACCAGTACTGGAATTATAGTCATATGCTACTATACTCAGATTCAGTCACTGGCTCATCATGCCTGGGGACAGGTCTAGTACCATATGTGGTCCTGGGGTTTGAACCCCAGTCCCTGCACTCATACAAACAGGTGCCTATTCCACTGAGCTATCTGCCCAGCCCTTTCACTCTCATTTGAACTCTTACTCAAATGTATGCAAATAGCAGACACACAGAGAAGTGGCAATGAAAGACAGGAGGAAGGTGAAGGGAGAAGAAGCCACTAGCAATCCCCATGCTAACAGATGTTAGCACTGTCTGTTAGTTCTAGAAATCCCTTCCATGACCTGTACCACTTAGGTATTTGTATAGGTCAGATTTAATAGAAAAACAGATATAACACAAGATATACAAGTGTATAGGGCCAGCCAGTTAGCTCTGCAGATTAAAGTGCCTGCTTAGGCAGACGCAGAGACCAGGTGTTCAATCCCTGGCCTAACATGCCAACCCTGCCCCTGGGTATACTGAGACAGTAAATGAGACTGGGTATGGTGGTTGACCTGTAATCCCAGCACTTGGGAAACTGAAAATAGGAGGATCACTACAAGTCCAGTCTGCATAGTGAGGCACTGTAGATCCTGTATGAAATACACTTTTTAAATGTATAAGAAAGTCCAAGATCAGCTTACAATGGTCAGCCACAGAGTCAGATGAGGAAGTGTGCAGAGGGCATCTGCACACTGGAGACTGAAGGATTCAGTCCAAGGTCTGGAGCTCACTGTGGTGCTCTGTGCAAGTCTGTATTAGGAGAACAATGGATCTGTGACAGAATACTGAAGAATCCATGGTGTAGGTCAAGGAGTCCACACCAGAAGTACAAAGAGTACCAGGCAGAAGCCAAAAAGTCTGTGCTAGAAGCTAAAAAAGGAAGACCGTGCTGAAGGTGAAGACTGGAGTTTCTCCTAAGAACTGGCAAGCAGGACCATGGACAGAACTCAGTGGTCTAAGCAGCTCCTTAGCAAGTGGAAGGGCCAGGCTTTGATGGCTCAGTGGAATAGGCACCTGTTTGTGTGAGTGCAGGGACTGGGGTTCAAACCCCAGGACCACATATGGTACTAGACCTGTCCCCAGGCATGATGAGCCAGTGACTGAATCTGAGTATAGTAGCATATGACTATAATTCCAGTACTGCATGCTGTGCTGTAAGACAGGAGGACCACTATGAGACTGAGCTGTGTAGTGAGACTCTGTACAAAAAAAGAAGAGAAAAAAAAAATCAGCCCTTCCTCAGTCCTCATTTTCCTTTTATTCTATGCCAGCTGCCTTACCTACCTACTGGGGGCATGGGGGTTAGGTGGGAGGGGTGTTTCATCCGGTACCCTCTGCCTTTTGCACAGCCTCAGAATGAATACAGATTAAGGATCTGGCCCCCTGCTGACTCACTTATTTAGCCTTCTCAGGTTGGCACAGTGCATCAACCATAACAACTTCTAAAAATTATACCTGAATTTTTTTCCATTAAAGAAATAAGCCAGTGCAATTTTGCAGCTGTTTTACTATGTGATTGAAGAGCTGCAGAATTTTTTTTTTAATATTTTATTGAGAAAATGACCTCATGAGGTGGGTTTATCTCCTATGTCCATCTTCTAGATGGGTTCAGTGAGCACCAGTGAAGTGTTGTGACTTCAAAGAACTTTACCTCTAAAGTAAGTCTCAAGCCCTGAGTTAAATGTAAGGATTTTTGTGCTGTTATCTTATCTTCTTTGTAGACATTTCCCTGTAGGGAGTTTTCAAGGCTTCCTTGCAACCCTAACCCACAAGGGCAGGCTGCCTGCCATATAAATGCCAGGAGTAGATCGCCTTTAATTCCATTCCGTGCCTGCTCCCTTTGTGTCTATAATCATGAAGGCATTGTGCTTGAGGCCTGGCCGAGGACACCCATTCTCCAGTCTATGTTCACCTCTAAATCACTCTGAAGGGACAGAGGGTCAACAGATGGCTTTTCCAAAGCCTTTTGGTTGGGGGGCTGGGGAGAGGCTCAGCAGAGAAAGCACGTCCCAAAGCCTTTTGGTTGGGTAAGAGAGACAGCTTTCAGCAAACCTATTGTGTGACAAAATACTCCCCCTTTTGTTGTATTCTTCCTGTGACATTTCTCTGTGCCCTAAGGCTAGGCCTCTTCTGTGAGACTTGATTTCTGACTATGCCCTCCATAAGAACAACAACAACAAAAAACTCATTATGAAGCTTTGCTTCTGAATCCGCCATTATGTGACAATTATAAGAGAGGCATTTCAAGCAATTCCAACTAGGCATTTCCTTTTTATCATCTTCATTGGGTAATTAATTAGAGGGGGCCTGAGTTAAAGAAATATTGAGACAGCTATGAGTTATTTTTTAAAGCAAATGTTTTTCTGATTTGGCTGCTATACCACACTTACCATTTAAAAGTTGTAAAATTGCTAAACCTTTCCAATCCTGAGCAATAATAAAAGGAGCCCATGGTAAATAAATGGCAGATAAGAGTGTCTGTGATTTGTCTTTCAGAGTTAAATTCATCATTTCTATGTTGATAGGTATTTAAAAATATTAGTCCAGATAAACATATTGCCAATCCTACCTTTCACTTTAAATGAATCACATTTCTTTTGTTTGCATTTCAATCCACTTTAAGGAGCCACAAATAAAATATATTCTATCATAAGAATCATAAAATGCAGGTGTTGGGATGAAGGAGCATCTTAGCACCTGCATTTTATGGGGACATAAAGGAGATATATAATACCATGAAAGAAAGTTTGCTTTGCCTTGTTTCCTCTGAGAAAGAATTTAACTATGTTTCGTCCATCTAGAAGAAAGCATGCGACCTAGAACTGTGTTTAAAAAGAGGCACAAAGGGGAGAAAACACCAAAACATTTATTCAGAATAGCCATGCCCAGAAATGTATATTGTAAGGTGATTTTATAAATGGTGTTGTAAATGCAAAACAGGAGAGCAATCGGTGTGCTTTCATAGTTACCAGTTACTACTTCCCACTTTGTGCTCTTAAGAAATCAGTCTAGGCTACCTTCACAAAAGTCATTGCCACACTCCACAAAAACACACTTTCCCACCTTCTGGATTTGAATTATTACATTATTTGCAGACTTCAGTATGGAAAATAAGAAACAAACTCCAGTTGATCAGCTTTAACATCTTCCAAGACTCCAAACAAATGCAAATATGTGAATCAAAGGCAGCAACAATCAATCCTGTCTGTTACCAGCCTGCCAAGGCATCAGAGTAAAGATAAGAGAATGTCTTACAACAAAGAGAAATCAGACAGCACAATGGGCAGGACAACTCCAGCTGTCCTTGAAGGAGCCTGACTCAAAAGGATTGGGCTCCAGGACCAAAACCCTGTGAGCTTTAGTTGATGCTTCCCTTGTAACCTGAAGGCAAATAATCCCAAAGGCCAACTCAACCTTTTGCCCCCGAGACCAGATGCGTAGAAAGGGGGCTAACATTCCTACACACTGAATCTCTGGAGCCACAGGCTACAAGTCATCCCTTCTGCAGCTGAATATCTCAAATTATACACTCAAAATCTCCTGGCACAATATATCTCTCAGAAGACTGCATGATTCTAAATTTGACTATTAAAAACATGCAACAGCAACAAAATGTGTTTGAAACACTGTTGTTTTCTTACACAAAATACAACTTCCTTACTAATGCATTCAAGGAAAAATTTGCTCAAATATTGTATTTGTTCAAGCACACTTTTTCTGCAAGGATATTTCTGGTCTCTCAGGTGTCCTGTTAAGAATGGTCTTCAGACTGTCCAAAATCACAGTGCTACAGGGAGGCCACAGGGGGAACACTGATAAGTGGTGGACTTGATTAGTTGTTTCTAATTGTGGGCAAACCAATAGGTCAAAATCAGCAGAACTAACTTCCTGTCTGCACCAGGAGGGCACTAGCAAGAGAAGTCATGTGATGGCTTGAAAAGCACTTTCTCCAAAATCTAAGCAGAGAAAATGAAGAGGAGCAAGGAACACTCAAAGGACTACCCGAGTGTCCACAACAGGCCATTTGTTGTCACTGTGCTGTAAATTGCCACCATTACAGCCCCTGCAGATGAGCATCCAGAGACTCCAGCACTTACATTTTAATTTCAGAAGGAATTAAGTTTTGAGAGAGGCATTTAATTTTTTTTTCAGAACCGGGGATTGAACTCAGGCCCTTTTGCTTGCCAAGGAAGCACATATTCCACTGAGCCATCTCCCCGGCCCCTAAGTTTTGAAAGAGGATTTTCCATCCCTTTACATGGACAACTTTCTCACACTGCCCTTAAGTTGCATTTCTAGTGAAAGAGCTTATATTTTCTTAACAGGCGTGTAATATCCACTTTTTGCATTGAGGAGAAAAGCTAACTGGTTCTCCTAGAGCTTTTCGGGCCACTGCTTGGGGACGCGCCTCACAGTCTAGCATTTATCTCTTGCCCATGTGTATAGTTATGGCCACATTTGGAATCATGTCAGCTCTAGCACATATTCCCAAAAGGGAAAGAAGCACTATTACTCGCTAGCAACTGGGCACGGTTGAAATTAATGTACTTTTTGAAAAAATATAAAGATACAAAATCAGTTCCTGAAATGTCATCATAAGGTATAATACTCAAAATCAGTGAAGAAAGTAGGACTTCCTTGGGAATTACAGAAGTTAATTTGAAGTTTGATAATTTTAAAAATATTTGTGTTACCCTATTCCAAGTATTCTCAGAAACTTACTTAGTTCTAGGTATCCATCTCATTTGGGGGCATAGTAAATAAAGCAGAGAAAAATATATTTTTATTTCTATAATAAGAGAAAAAGATATTGTATTTATATGTGCCATTAGAACAAGACCAACCATACCAGCAACATTATTATTTTTAATTATTTTAAATCCTTTTATTTTTTTATTTGCTTGTTACAGGATCTCCCTCCACAGCTCACATGCCTCCCCAGCTCTGGGATTACAAGAATGTGCCACCAATTCCTATTTTTGGTGTCTGGATAGGCAGGGTCCCTGCACACCAGGAATCAAACCCAGGTCCTTGCGCTCATCTGGCAGGCACTTAGACTGCTGAGTTATCTACCCACAGCAGAAAGATTATTATCTTTTTTAGGGATGGGGCTACAGGGTGTTCAGGGGCTCACTAATAGATAGGACTGGTAGTGACCTGCCTGTTTACAGCCTCCCAAGTGCTGGGATTACAGGCTGCACCTCACATCCAATCTCAATTGCTGTCTCAGCCTGTGTCTCAGTGGGCTGCCACAGAAGATCCAGTGATCAAACCCCCAGTTCCTGTGCCTGCTTGCAGGCAGAAAGATTATTTTGCATAACAAGTAAGAACTTTCTTAATGATTTTGAGAAAAATCAGAGAGAAAAGCAAAATGAAATTCTTGAAAATGAAATTAGCTCATTGGAGAACGTGAGGTGAAAAGAATAGAGAATTCCACACTAGGATTTCCTGAAAGTCTAAGTTAGACATAATCAAATACTTTGTTTGAAGTTGTTGGCCTTGCCTTCCAGTTATCAAAAGGTGATTATTTTTCATTAATATTAATGAAGGTCTGTGTTATCTGAATGAATGAAGCAGCTAGTGATGTGATGACCCTAAAGCTGGAAGGTGCTCAGCAGACCTCACTGCCCTCTTGCGTTATCATATTAAAATCCATGTGTACGCGCATGCACACTGAGTGCTTCTTGTCATCCCTTATTTACTTTTCAGAATAATTTTGAAATTATTTCCTTTTTTTTTTTTTTTTTTTTTTTTTTTTTGAGACAGGGTCTCACTATGCAGTTCAGGCTGGCCTCGAGCTCACTTTGTAGCTCAGGCTGGTCTCGAACTCACAACAATCCTCCTGCCTCAGCCTCCCTAGTGCTGGGATTACAGGCATGCACCACCACGCCCGGCTTTATTTCCTTTTTTACACATGAAGAAAGAAGGTCAAAAAAGACTGGCAAGATACCTCAGCAGACAAAGCGCCTACTTACACAAGCACAGGGACCCTGGAACCACATGCCGTGCTGGCCCCACCCCCGGGTGCCCTGTGCCGACAATCTCTGGGAGTCAAGCTGTGTAGTGAGACCCTGTACCAAATACATTTAAAACAAGAAAGAAAGAAAGAAAGAAAGAAAGAAAGAAAGAAAGAAAGAAAGAAAGAAAGAAAGAAAGGAA
>PVKA01004516.1:52135-98622 GCA_004027165.1 Ctenomys sociabilis
AAGGAAGGAAGGAAGGAAGGAAGGAAGGAAGGAAGGAAGGAAGGAAGGAAGGAAGAAGATCCAGTGAAATGAGAATCTGTCTTTGCAAACCTGCTGGGATTATGGGTGTGAGTGCTGCTGGGATTATGGGTGTGAGTGCTGCTGGGATTATGGGTGTGAGTGCTGCTGGGATTATGGGTGTGAGTGCTGCTGGGATTATGGGTGTGAGTGCTGCTGGGATTATGGGTGTGAGTGCTGCTGGGATTATGGGTGTGAGTGCTGTGCCCAGCCTGGCGGCAGACAGGCTGAGGACACTAGAAGGAAGGGCGAGAGGCCTGCTCTCTTCTGTGGCCACTGCCACCACCACCACTGCGCCTTCCCCTGTGCTTTTGCTGGTTTGCTTTTGTCCGCCGCCATGAGCCGCTGCCCGCTTACACTACCCACTCCGCCTTGGTGTCAGCCTAGTGTGCGCCGAAGCCTCCATGGATTACGAACTAACCAAATCTTTCCTTCCTTAATTCTGGTATTAGGCATTTTGTCTCAGCAACAAGCAGAAAGTAACTAAGATGCTCCAAACTCCATCACTCCGGAATTCCACATGTACCACTAAATGTTCCGACTTTAAAATAAGTAAGAATAATCATAGAATATACTTTTAATGAGCATTTTATACAATTAGTCTATGTAACACTGTTTTAAGAACATATGTTAACTACATTAGTCTCAATATATTACCAGTTAATTAATTACATACGAATCAATTATAATATGTTATTAGCACTCTTTCTTACACAAAACACAGAGAGGTGAAGTAACTACCCAGAGGTCACAGCAGTAGTTTGGGAAGGACATAGAATGCTAGAACAGGCTTTTAGCCAAAGTTTGATGCTTCATAGCCTCTCCAGCATACCATGAAGGCCACTAGGAAGTTGTTTATCATAAAGAACAATCTGTATTTTAAATGTACAATTTGAATCAAGACCTAACTCCAAAAATAGAACTTTGGCCCCTAAACTGGCATTTTTCTGACTGTTCATTTTAATAATTTGTGAAACAAATTTCAAACATATTATATTCTCTGCCTATAATTTAAAGGATAACTTCATACTACAGTGCATGGAATGACTTTCTAGCCTTCACCTTTCTCTCATCTTATTAAACACTGACTTTTTTCACTGCCATTCCCTTAGAAATAACTCAATTAATGTCTGCTGATTGGGAATGGTGACAGGGACCTGGCTCAGTACTAAGATATATTGAGGGTGTTCTCACCCTCAGGGAGCTGTCCAGGAGACCAAGATATTTTTTTGACAAGAAAGTTACCAGAGTAACAGTGGGAAAGAGAAGAGGATACTTCAAAGGGAAAAATGAAAGGTTAGCTTGTGGCTGCTCTGGCCACAGGCAGCAGTAGGCACACACTGGACTCAGCTAGTGCCATTGGCTGGGGCCCTGGGGCCATGCTTTTTTGGTAGGGAAATCAGGGCTTGAACTTGGGACCTTGGGCTTACCAGGCAGGCACTTTAGCCACTGAGCTGTAACCCTAGCTCCTGGGGCCATGCACTTTAATTGTTATTTAATCTTTGCATTTATTTGTTTTGAAGCACTGGTAGAGAGGCATCCTCCTGCTTCATCCTGGACCACTTTCCGTGCTAGAAAACAAGTGACAGATTTGTTCTTATGTCTGTGCACATTTCCAAGCTGAGGCCTTTAAGGACAGCCAGCGTATCTGTTCCACTTAAGTTGCATTCATTACCCTGTGGGTTTGATTATTAGATTGATATTGCAAATACCGATCTCTGTTAATTCATTTTTTTGAAAAAACAATTTTCTACTCAGCTTTAGAACTGACAAGCTCATTTTGCTAAATGACATGAACATGAGAAGAAAGAGAATGCCACAATTAAGTATTTTCTCAAATTTAGATTTCCTTAACCACTAGGAAGATAACAATGTAAAAGGCATTAATTATTGAAACTGTACTATAATTCAGCCTTTAAAAAAGATAAATATGTAGCTACATTGTCTTAATTCATTGATTAGAGACATCTGCTCTAATAGTGTTTGTAAAAAGAATATCATGTCTGCACCTTGTACAACAAATAACCACTAAGAAAACAACATGCAATGCATTAATTATTGAATCTGTTCTAATAATTTGATTTGAAACTGTCTTATTGCTATTTGTTCTTCAATAAAATTATGAAAAAAAGATTTTAAAAAAATAAACAAATTTAGATTTCTTTTTATTGTGAAAAAAAACTATATGGAATTTAGTTCTATGTATATTTCTCAATCAGTAAACAAATAATTTGAAGAAAACATGAAGCAGCTCTCACAAAAAGAAGTGAATATTTGTCTTTAGTCTGTGACTTTACAAACAATGTGCAAATGTTGCTTAGTGTCGATGTTTACGACGTCCCAGCTATTTCATCTACCTAACACCTTCTACTGTCCTTCTTTTTGCAGATGAAGAAAGTTTGGACCTGAGTAGGGAAGTAGTTGATTGCAATGTATGTGACATGATTCAGAATCCATCTTACTACATTAAGAACGTAAGACCAAATGCTTTGTATGTCACATAGGGTTACGCAAGATATTTACATGAAATATCTTAAAATGAATATGTGAGATGTACAATCAATTTGCTGTGCTTTCATGCATGTACACACATGCACACACACGCACACACACATACACACATATTTCTAGATAAACACAGAACCAGAAACATGGTAGTGACTCTCCCTGTGTTGGTCACACCTGAGGTTCTCTTATGTGTCCCCAACATTCCTTTGCTCCAGTGTCCTTGGCCTGCCAACCCCACTGCCAGTAACACTGAATTCTGTGACAGGATAACATTCTTGTATCAGAGGACTTGACAGTATTTTTTTCTATAAGCATGAAGAAATGAATTTACCCAAAATTCTTCAGCCATTGATTTCTATAAAAGATGATTATTCTTCAAAACAAACACACTCCAGACTAATTTTATTGAATTTGTATCTCCTTTGTTCTTAACACATTGGGCATTGTACATTGTCCCAAGATGTGAGGCAGTCTCCATTCTTTTATTTCTGCCAAGCTCTTTTTCTGTGATCTTTTGAATTTTCTTATAGATCTGCATTATGTTGCTGATGATATTATATAGTCCATCACATTTGAAAATGAGTCACTTCTTAATTAGGGTAATAACTGAAAGACTCTTCGGGACCTCTGAACGTTAAGTGTGCTATAATTTTTCCCTTCCCGTGAATTATTTCACAAGAAATATGGAATAAGAAAAGTGAAAGAAACTTACTATCAGAGCTCACTAAAATCCTGCAGCTCACCTCTGTCATCTTTCCCTCAGTAAATGCTCTAAACCAGGAAAGACAGATTCAGCTTCAGTGCTAATTTTTGGAAAGAATTAACCCTAAATTGACTTCTTTCACTTATTTATTATGTGTTTAAGCGCTCAACAATCTACCCAGTTAGCCATCCATTGATTAAATTCAGCCCAATGTTCAAACACAAGAGGATTAAGACTAAAATGGAGAATCATGATTTAATGACTTTTAAAAATAAAACCTCACAAGCAGGACTGTTTTTCCCTATGGAAAATTACATATTAAGGCAAGATATTATCATATCATATCTTTCAAATTATATATTCTATATCATTCTTGCATACATTATATTAAATATAGTAAGACTTCTATCTGTATGTTTATGCTATTTCAATAATAACCTCCAGTGTGTTTTACAATAACCTATTATATCTTCCAGTAGGGAGTCAGCATTGGATTTATATATTCATTTGTTCACATATTTGACTTGGATGAATAAACAATATAATTGAAGAATGAAATATTGAATTTCTACCACACAAAAAAACATTATCCTAGAAGCTTGAAAAGAAGACAATACATGCCATGCTATCCTTGTCCTTAAGATCTTGGGACTTGTGGTGATAGAGAAGTCTCCAAATAACCAAATTGGTTTATGTCTTGTCCTATTTCCTATGCAATCCAAGAACACTGAAAAGTACTCCCCCACCATCAAAGAACAAGAGTGATTTACAGAAATCTCAAATGTACTTGACAGAATAGGATATTGGAGGCATATGCCTGTAGGTGCAAATATTGGCTTAATGAAAAATCTAATGTTAAAACTCTATTCGCTTCCTCATCTGTGTCTGCTATTGTGATCCATTTAATAGGATATTTTGAACATGACTTGAGATAGTTATAGTCAATTCACTCATTCTACAAATCTTGCTGGAACTACTAAATTATTTCTGGCACTCTGATAAACAATAGTTCTGTCCTTACCTCTAATAGAAAAGAAAGGTACTACAAATAAGCAATAGGTATATGATAGAATACTATGATAAACCACTATGAGTGTTACAAAAATATTGATGAATGAAGTATGCAAAGAAGGAAATTTTAGATAGGGCAATAAGGAAAAAAATAAATTATAATAAAACCTATGATCAGAGACATGGATGGCCTCTATCTTAACAAAGATGTTAGGATTAACTCATCTTAAACAAAGCTCTGGAGCATCCATCTCTTGAAGTTATCAAAAGAACAGTAGTGAGACCATTGTTTTCAGAAATAGTGAGTAGAAAGAGAAAGATAGGGAGAGGCAAAGCCACATCACGTGCTGCACGGAAGCATACCCTCCGCACTCTGGCCCACATCTGAGCAGAAATTAGGAGTGTGCTTTGAACTTGGGAGTGACATGATCGGAGCACATGTTGCTCTGTTAGGGATGTGAGATTTCTGCAAAAAGGCGGCAAAGTAAAGCAAGGCCAGTTAAGAAGCTGCCTCATGTAGGCTCGGTGACAGGTTATGCTATATATGATGTGAATTGGGCAGCTCAACATGCCTTTGGATATACTAAGGAGGTCTGACATTGTATCTGTTGTGTTTGTGGGCAATAATGTGCTTGTAAATTCTTAACAACCAACTCTGAAAGTGAGTAAGTCCCAAATAACATATTTTCAGTTTCACTAATATCTATACACCCAGCCTGACTGATGCCAAATTAGCAATGAAACATCACTGAAGACAGAGTCAGAAACAGAGGCACAGTGCACTCTCAGGATCCAGGGCCAGTCAGCGCAGTGCACTTCTTGCAGGAGGTGGCCTGACAGGTCTTCCTCGGAGGTGTTTCCCTCCTGCTGTCCTTGAAAGAACTCCACTGGGCTACTTAAAAATGTGACAAAACTGATGGCAAGGTACTTTGAGATTAGATGGCCAAAGGAGTGGGACTTTGCTCTCAGGCTCTTTTTATGCCTTGTTTTCTCTGACATATTTGTTATCCCACTACATCTTTCAGAGCACTCATACCAGAGAAAGTAAACTGCTGAGTTGTAAGAAGCTCTATACAGCGAGGCCCAAGTGACATGGGCACGGTTCTGAGATCCTCAGCCCAGCAGCCTGTGAGGGCATACACTAGTCCTTGGAAGAAGCTTGCCTGTCAGTTATAGTACAGGAACATCATATTATAAGCAGTGTTTATCATAGTAAAATAATTACCTCTCAAGAAGACTCATAAAACGTTTGCAAGGGCCAATCACCAATCCTTGAAAGAACACCACTTAAGTCTTTTGTTTTGCTTTTCATGTATTTGGTATAGAGTCTCACTATGCAGCTTGGACTCATAGTGAACCTCTGTCTTGTGCCTCATCAGTGCTGGGATTACAGGTGTGCACCACCATACCTGATCTCAGTGGTCGGTTCAGCACACCCAGGGGTGGGGCTGGCAACCTGAGTCTTGATGTGGATGGAAAACTGAAAGAAGACTCACCTTGTCTTTCCTGCATCTTGGCTTGAAGATTCTCAGGCAGTGCTCTGCAGCAAATAGTTTTTTGAGACATTAAGAAGGCATCAGACACCCACAAAATACTTTTTATTCACATTTGATTCAAATTAAAGTAAAACAAGATTAAAAAACCATTTAGGAAATCTTATCAAGTTTTGGTCAGCTCATTAATATTCTTTTAATCTTCCATTTTCAACACTTTAATTTAGTTGATGTTTCTAATTTACATACAGACAACATTCTTAATTGATTTAATCCTAGCTTCTGTCTTTCTAGTAAGCCCTATTGCTATTTATTGATTTTCATTAATATATTCAGAACACAGATTTCAGTTTTGCCAGCCCTTTGCCTTAGATGGTCTTCCTTGTATAAAATTTTAACCATGATTTCTGTGTGCCAGCTGTTGACTGCCTTAGCTACTTCATTAATTTATTCATCCATTTATCAAAACTATGTATTAAGTACTGATAATATCCCGGGCCATGTACCAGTTTCATTTGGTGAGGGAAAGTGATAATATGGAAATGATAACAAAGGACAGGATATCTGCTCATGTGGAGTATTGAAGAAAGGTATGTCAAATGAGATACCATTCAGGCTGAAATCAGAAGGAAGTAAACAATTTTTTCATAGAAAAACAGAGATCAATGTTTTCAGAAGGTGGGGGCAATACTGAAAACTGTCTAGGAGACCATGCAGAGAACCGAAAGAGGGAAAGCAGAGTTGGAGAGGCACTGTGCTTGGGTTAGTGAAGACTGGAATGAGAGAAACACAGGTTAATCATTACAAAATGAAGATTAAATGGAAAGATGCATAGGAGAAAATAACAGGATCCCATTTATATGTGACTTGGAATGAGAGTGTTGCTGTCAAACAAACTTTGAGATGTGCTTGGCACAATATGCACAGGGCTACAGCTGCCCCTCACAGTGTGTATAAATGATCCTATGTCTGGATGTGCTACCCACGGAGCAGGATGGTGATAACTCGCGGTGTGGGCTCCAGGATTGAAGGCATGGTACAGAGCATGCTATGCTGTCGGCACAAAGGGCTTCAACATGTGCATTTTCTTCAATTAACTGGAAATTTAATAATTTATAGCAGATAATTCTAGCTTTGTAAGGATCATACAAAGAAGTAGAGCACATTTCATTAAGGGAAAAAAAAACAAAGAAGAAGAGCACATTTCATTAAGGGAAAAAAACAAAATCTCACAATTTGATCTCATTTTGCAGGTTTATTGAGATGTAACTGACAATAATGTTCATACTATTTAAGTGAATTGGTAAGTTTAGGTGAATTTATATAGTCATTAGCCACTACAACAATCAAAATATATAACATTCCCATCACCAAAACAACTACTTCATTTCCATTTTTATCTATAATTTCCTCAGTCAGAGTAGATTGTGGCAATCTAACTTACTTTTGTCTTTTTAAAATAATCACTTATGTCAAATCATATGACATGAAATATTTTATGTCTGGTTTCCTTCACTTACTGTATCCTTTGGAAATTAATTCCTGTGCAAGCATCAATATCTAACATACTTTTACCCCTGAGAATAATAAATAGAATTCTATACAGACTTGGTCTACCACAGTTCTATTCACCATCTGACTGATGTGTGTGTGTGTGTGTGTGTGTGTGTGTGTGTGTGTGTGTGTGTGTGTGTGTCTGTACTGGGGATGTTTTAAAAACCATTTATTTATTTACTTACTTAGTTACTTGATACACAGTCTCTATGCAGCTCAGACTCACAGTGGTCCTCCTGTCTCCGCCTCCCCAGTGCTAGGATTACAAGCATGTGCCACCACATTCGATTTCCAGAGCTGGTTTAGTGAGGGCATGCAATACTGGGGATTAAATCTAGGTCCTTGTACTTGCCAGGCAGATGCCTAGACAGCTGAGCTATCTCCTCAGGCCCCTTGTGACCAACATTTAGGTTGTTTCTACACTAGTTGTTGTTTAGGTTTCTTCTTACATTGATGAAAATTTTTATGAGAATATATTATTTCCAGATAGCAAATTTCTTGAAACAGGATTGTTCAGTTTTATGATGATTTATATACTTAACATCAATGTTAAATTGCCTACTAATGTGGATGTCACCAGCATACACATACACATGTGCGCACACACACATGTGATTAATTTTATTAAATATTGTTGGTTAGTAGCAGATTGCTATTGAACCTTTGAAGATTTGTGAATCTACAAATTTAATTATTATTTAGGTCAAAGCAGCTACAATATTTTTCTTCCTTACTACTCAGACCACATTCATTCAGTAAATATTTACTTGGCACTTGCTGAGAGTCCTTAAGCACTTCATGTTTTAACAATAGCAGAATGTGCCAGATCTAGAGTCAAGGGCTTTGTAAGACTACTGTAGCTTCACAAGAGTAGTTTTTCTCACTAATCTTAAAGGTACTCTTAAAATATGAGAAGAATGTAGAAAAGTAACAGCATCCAGTCAGAGGGGTAAGATGAAAGAGCCCAATTATGTTAGTCTTTTTCAAGCTACACACAACTTAAGTCGAACTTGAGTAGTCCGGATACTGCTAACTGTTGAGGATTCTCTTTACCTGAAGTGTGGGTTAGGAACACTTGAGCACACTCAAAGGATGGAAATGATCCTCGTGGAATGCCCTTCTAGCACAGGAAAACACTTTTGCATTACAAGGCTTCTTCCATTAGTGAAGTAGCTATTTTTCTCAACAAAAACAGTCATTAAGAGAAAGAAGCTGACTTTCTTCAGTCTTGCTTTACTTCCTCCAATTTTATATCTCATGCACTTTGTCAACAGTAGGAAGTGGCATTCAGGTACTAAAGATAGGTAGCTGAAGACATTTTCTGTTCCTGTCTACTTGTCACCCTCCCCTTATTTCTCCTGACCTATTAGGCCCACTCCTGGTAGGCTTAGCAGGTCTAGTGTGTGCACCTCCTGTCTTTCTATGATAATACACAAAATTTAAGTTTTAAGGCAATTTTGATAGATAATTGAATGAAATGAGCAAATTGTTTACATTATATACTTTAGTTATGTTTATAAGCCTTACATGTAAAATGAGAGTAAGGAGGAAACTCACCTCTGTTGAAGAAGGAGTACTTGATTGGTGTAAGATGAATACGAAGCTACACTCACTATTGCATTTATTACTGGTGAATTACACTTGCACAAGTTACTAACCCATCTGATGGCAGAGCAAGGCTGTCCTTGAAAATGCAGAGCAAGGCTTTGTTGTATTACTGAATGAGATTATTAATCAGTTCATAATACTAATAATTTTTACTCAACTCTGATAGTAGATTCAAATTTTGAGCCCTCAAGTGAACCAGATATACAATAGACAAAATATAAATTTAAACGAGATGTAAGCACAAGTCAGAATTAATGCAATTTGTTTTTTATGTCTCTTTGTGTATATGAATTCTCAGGTAAATGATAAATTTATCTTTTCATTCAATTAAATACAATTACTGAGTTAAATTGATTTTCCATATTCAAGGGGAAAATGGTAGCCTGGAAAATTTTCATCTTAAACTTCTCTCTAAATCCAACTGAAAGATGAAACTAAAGAAATATGACATGTATCCCCAGGATAGGTATGCTATCAATCAGATCAGACTGAAGTAACCAGTTTCAATTGGTTATATCAAATAATTCCCATTCACAGGAATTAGAATAAATCTGATTCAGGTCAGTTTTACTCACAAGTCCATACCTATGTTAGGGATTCTAGAAGAAACATTGAGGGAGAAAATTCCTTTCGTAACTCCTAACCTATTTGCTAACAAGTGAGACTAAGAAAATTACTGAAACAATGTTACTTTTACTTCCATTTCATGACAAAAGCAGATGAGATTTGAAATTGAAGAACAGAATTCTTTAGCAAGTAAGAGCTTGTAATATTAGTATATTAGTATATTTCAGGGGCAGTATCAATAGGATACTCTCACACTCACACATACACTTGAAATTTACAGGTTTTATTTTTCTAAACATACAGTATGGCCCTTGGGTCAGTGGGTCCAGCTCACTTGTGCTAGCATGTTGGAAGTGGGTCACCATTGAAGAAAACCTTAGGATGATCTTAATTGCCATTACTTCATTTGGAAGAAGATCCTACATAAAAAAAAAATCCCCAAAACAGCAGCAAAACAACAAGAAAAAAAAAAAATTATTCCTGAAAAAGTAGCGTAACTATTATGGGAAAGTCAAACTGTAGAAAACTCAAACATCTTACCTATACTTTGGAACACACATACAGAAGAACAACAACAAGT
Organism: Ctenomys sociabilis; assembly: GCA_004027165.1. NCBI lineage: Eukaryota > Metazoa > Chordata > Mammalia > Rodentia > Ctenomyidae > Ctenomys > Ctenomys sociabilis. The sequence goes on from PVKA01004516.1 coordinate 62,217, forward strand.
GGGTGGTGAACTGCTACCATTTTCCTTGGAGCGCAAAACGAGATATGTGATCGAGTTATATCCATTTTCCATGCAAAGAGAGAACGCTGATACAAGGGATCCATTTTTTCTGATCTAGGGGATCCAGGAGGTGAGAGGGTGGAGAAAAGAATCCTCTGGCTAAAGCCATGTGGCCCACTGTCGACAGTGGGAGGCTGGCCCCTCTTCACAGGGAAACTGGCTAATGAGCTCTTGAAGAAACTGAAGAAAAGCACAGAATGAAGTCCGTCATAGTACAACCCACAAGCCCATGTGGTTCTCCATCCTTCTTTTAAATTAGTCATGCAAATCTAAATAATCTAGGTTCTCACGATGCATTTCTAAGAAGGAGGAGTTTCGTGGTACTCAGGAATATTGAAAGAGGATGTGGGGATTCAAACAATGTTTTGAGACACGCACCAGGTTTTCTTCTCTTGGCTGTGAAAGTTTAAGTCAACAAAATAAGAACATACATCTTATAAAGACATTGTATAGCATAAAAGAAGAAAAGTCAAGATAGTATGCGAGAGACAGGAGGAAAGGAGCTGAAGGATTAACTCCATAAATCAGAATAATACTTTACACGGAAATTGCTTCATATGCACATGAAAAAGACATAATCTTGATGATTAATGAGAAAGTATAACAAACTGAGATGAATTTGAAGCTGAGTTGTTTTTTAAAAATGCTGCTGAAGAATTGACAGCTATCTGAAAAATAATGTGCTGCAGAGCTGGCGCAGAAGAAAACTGAGTCCGAGTCACAGAAAAGGAATAGCTTGGGGCAAACACATCCCAAAGCCCATGTCAGAACCAGAGGGATCAGAGGTATAAGGTACTTGAGGCATGTGAGAAAGACTGCCTGAGCATGTGCAACTTGGCCAAGCCTCCAGAACCCTCCCTAGATGTGGACTGTCCACAGGTAGTTGTTATATCTGACTGCTATGCTAAAAACCAAACAAAAAGTACAGCCCTACACAAAGTAAATAACTGGCATATGCTTTCCAGATGACCTTGAAAATAAACTAACATCATGATAGACAATTAAGAAGGAAAGAAACCAATTAATTTAATTAAATAAAGAATCTAAAGTGATTCTACAATATTCCCTCAATATAAGTTTGACTATGCTAAGTACATTAATGTTTATGAAGATCATTTGTCTTTATTTAGCAATGTATTTCCTTGGCCCTGCAACTTCCAAAGCATGTATCAATATGCTTTGCATCTGAAAAGATTTAGAAATTCAACTAGTAATATCACAACTTAGTTTATAAATATAATTTGTGTCTTTTTCGAGTGGCCTTGAACTCACTTTGTAGCCCAGGCTGGCTTCAAACTCACAGCAATCCCCCTGCCTGAGCCTCCCAAGTGCTGGGATTATGAGTGTGCACCAGCACATTTTTAAGGGAATATATTATTGTACAATAAACATCAGTGAAGATAAGTCAGCATCACCCCAAGTACAAGGATTCACAGCAAGTTTTGTTAGTGTTTTGCATATCTAAAACTTTATTATTAACAAAGGGACAAAAGAATATCAATCTCTACAGTTTCGCTGGAGGAAAATACCTACTTCTGGGTTCTGGGCTTCTGTGTCTAATTGTGTACTTGACTTGTAGTTGTATTTGGATAACTAATAGCCATTTTAAGACAAACAAATCAATGCTGTACCAATTTTCTTTCTTCAAACTTGCTGTTTCTATAACAACTCCTTTCTTCTGCATTCCTGATTTCTCCTTTTCTCTCTCCCATTTCACCCAGTGAACCACAATCCTTTGTCTTCTCTGTCTTCAGAAAGGATACAGGGCTCAACACTATGCCTGCTTCACAACTCGAATAATAAGCTAACTACCATTGTTTCTTTTTCAGATGACTGTGATTAATGCTAAACCAGTATCTTGCTATTTACTTTCATTTACAGTTATTTGATAATGAAATCCTAAAATAATTACATAAGCCAGCATGTATTTTATGTACTCAAAGCTGCTACTTGATTCTCAACTTGTTGATAGCTTATGAGTTCAAGTGGCATCCACTTCAATATTAATGCCTCAAGTTTATCATTCTTTACAGCTGAGTAGTACTCCATTGTATAGAAATACCACATCTTTTTTACCATTCATCATATGACAGGCATCTTGGTTGTTTCAAAAATTTGGCTCTCACAAACTACCTCATTGCCATTTTTTCTTCAATAAAATAAAATAAAATAAATGTACAAACAGGTCTGCTTTCAAGAATTTATAAATAACTAAGATACATTAGGGCCCTCAAATTTAAAGACCCAATTCAGAAATGGGCATCTGAAATGAATACACACATCTCAGAGGATGAAATTAAAGAAGCGAATAAATATATGAAAAAATGCAACACATCACTAACCACCCATGAAATGCAAGTTAAAACAATACTGAGATACCATCTCACTCCAGAAAGAATGGCTATCATAAAGAAACAAACCAACAACAAATGTTGGAGAAGATGTGGTGAAAAGGGAACCCTTCTCCACTGATGGTGGAAATGTAGACTGGTGGAACCACTGTGAGGATCAGTGTGGAGACTCCTCACAAAAGTATGACTGGAAAGCCCATTCAAGCCGGCTATCCCTCTACTGAGAATTTTCCTGGAGGAACTGAAAACATCATGTCATAGTAATATATGGAGATATATGTGTACCTATGTTTATAGCAGCATAATTTGTGATAGCCAAATCTTGGAAACAACCAACATGCCTGTCACATGAAGAATGGTGAAAAAGATGTGGCATTTCTATACAATGGAGTATTACTCAACTATAAAGAATGATAAACTTGAAGCATTAATATTGAAGTGGATGCCACTTGAACATATACTTATAAGCGAAATAAACCAGGCACACATGTGCAAATATTGTATAGTCTCCCTAGTATAAGAAATCAAAAGAAGAAATACAAATAGAAAGGTATAATAACAATTAAAGAGAATTTAGTCAGATAATTAGGGTAAAATGAGCTGCATATGTTGCAGTCTAATAATCAGCTTCTCTTCTGGATGGTTAACACATGAAGTTTCCTGATCAAAAATTGGAGAAATTGAATGGCTACAAGGTCAGCCAACCTTTTGGCCCTAGCCTATCAAGGTCAGTGAAGATGCAGGACATAGGAGAACCTGTACTGTAACATAATGGAACCTAGTTGTGCCTTAAATTTTTTGATCAAAGAGATTATGGAGGCTCAGAGGAATGTGATTGATGATCTGTAGTGCACCTAAGGAGAGTCACATGGACAGGAAATTTTCTCTCAGGCTTTCACAAACAGCAAACTGATCAAGCAATGGCTGTGACTCATCCACATGGCTGGCACTGACAAAGGATCTACAGAGTAAGCTACAGGGTTACAGGATAAACCCTGAGGGGACTTAACTGACCTCATCAGATACAAAAGTTACATTTTTTGTTATATGGATCTTGCTTTATCTCAGTCTTAACCTTCCAGCAGAAAATTGTAAAAGCGAGGTATATAAAATAAGGCCATAATAATAAGCTGATCTATAAATGGCTCTAGTCAACAACTTCTTCAGATAACCCACTATTATTGTGGACCACTGGACAGTGTTGGACTCTTTCGCTGAATTCAATCACCTATAATATTTGAATGACAATAGAATACCTATCTTTGTCAGGAGTAATAAAAAAAGGGGGATATAAAAAAGAACCATTCTGTGTTTGTATAAACATTACAGTTAGGTTAAATATGCAGTACTTTTGTGTAATTCTATGAGAAGAAAGATTTGCACTAATACTAATTTTGAACAAGAATAAATGTAAATTTTTATCCAAGTGTTAAAAAATAAAAGAAGGTGAAAACACTTCTAAATTCATTTTACAAGGGAAACATTACTATGAATATCAAAGTCAGGCAAGGACACTTCAAGAACGGAGTTACAGAAAAATGTCACTGATTGATACAAGTGTAAATGTCCTCATCAAGCCACTAGCAAACTGAATTATATCAGCACATTAAGTACATTATACACCAATGATTAAATAGAATGTGTCTGGGTTATAAGGTTATATGTACAAATCAAGAAATGTCATGTACAACATTAATAGAATGAAGAATAAGAATTGTATGATTATCTCCACAGATATAAGAAGAACATTTGACAACACAGTTTTATATGTAAAACACTTAAGAAATTATCTAGAAAAGGAATGTGACTCAATATAAAAAGGATACATATGACAAACATACAGGTAAGCCACACTGAATATTAAAAAACCCAAGCCTGTGTTTCCAATTAGTAATAAAACAAGGGCATCAACCCAGGGAGAAGACGGCATCAGCACATTTTACTTATTTATGTATTTATTTATTTACTTATTTGTGTTGTTCAGAGTTTCACTACACAACTCAGACTACTGGTGATCCTCCTGTCTCAGCCTTCCCAGTACTGCGATTACAGGCAAGCATCACCGTACCTGGTTTCAGTGGCCAGCATGGCAACACAGCATGCAGTACTAGGAATCAAGCCCAGGTCCTTGCTTTTGCCAGGCAGGCAGTTAGAACACTGAGCGATCTCCCCACCCCAAGCACATATTGTGGAAGATCCTGGGCTGAGCAATTATCAAGAGAAAGGAGTGAAGTTACCTGAATTGGGAAGTAGAAGTTGTCTTCAATTGAAGATGGTATTATTTTGGTAATGAAAAACCCAATCCCTCCACTAACCATCTATTAGATTTAATACATTAACACAATAAATTTCCAAATATGTTATCACCATTTATCTATTTTGAAAATTTAGTTTTAAAAAACAAGTAAGATGTTGTATATTATGACTTTTTAAATAACTCAGAAAACAGTAACTATTAAGTACGATAAATAATTTGGAGGACTGAACCTCAATATTCAAAAATGTCAAAATAAGAAAAATCAACTAAGCAAATAGAATTCAACACATGATTAAAAGAAGTATTTTCCTTATGGAAATAGGGATAAAATCAAATGAATAAATTATAGAAAAGTATTATTTCAGAAAAATGTCAAGTTTAAAGAAAAACTACACAAATCATTTAATTCCTTTCATGACTTCATAATTACTGTACAAAGTAATGATTTATTGTAGTTCTATAACAACAAAATCATACAGTCATTAAATCTGTCTTTGAAATTTTGAAAAAAAGACATATAAAAATAAATGGCATTTGAGTTTACTTGTTTTTTTTCTTTGGAGGTATGTCTTATTTGTGGCTAGTTCAGTCCACCATAGGGACAGGGCTGGGATGGCCTGTGGTGCCAGGGCTAGACCCGCAGTCCCTGCACTTTGCCTAAACTTAACTAAGCAGGTGCTTTAGACCACTGAGCTATCTCACCAGCCCTGGAAGCATTTCTTTGAAGATGTATGTCAGAGTACTCTGTAGTGACCGTTGAAGCAATGAATCCATGGACAAAAGTCCAAATCAGAAAAAAGACACAAAGCAAAGTGGCCTGAAATGCCTAGATAAGTGCTGTCACATCAACATGTGAACTGTGCTCATGCATGGAGCAGACGAAAGAAACCTAACAATGAAAGAAAGTAATCAAAGCACAAACACAAACAGACTTTACCAGTCACTGACCAAAGGAAGATAGTGTTTAGATTTAGTATCACCTAGAAAATAAATACTCCAAGTATTCCTTTGAATGTCAGGAAAATTCATTATTAATAAGTAAAGAATGTCAAAATGAAAGAGTGGCCTATGTGCCCATTAATGGACAAATACATAAAAATGTGGTGTGTGTGTGCGTGTGTGTGCACATAGTTGTGTGCATGTGCGTGTGCACCTGTGTGCACATGCACATGCACACGCTAGTGTACTACCTGGCCATAAAAATAAATTTGAGTCATTTGTAAGAAAATTGATTGACCTTGAGATCATATTTCTAAGTGAAATAAGTTTGTTACAAAAGGTTAAATTTGAGTGGTTTCTCTCAGGTGAGAGAGGCAAAATATAAATAACTTAATGAACAAAATAAAGTAACAATGTTAAGAAACAGGGAAGTAGAGTTATACAGATGAGAAATAATGCATCCGGGAAACCAGGAAGGTGTACATGGAGAACATGAGTGAACAAGTATGATGTGTGTAAGAATCAAAACACCCAGCACAGTGTAATTACTGTTTATTGCAATCACATACTAACATAGTATTTTAACTACAAAATGGAATATTTCTTATGTTTGATATTTCTAACAAAACAAAGGGCAAAAATAAAATAGATACATGCCAACATGTAAAATCAAGCATTTAATGGATCAGGTTTCTTAGCAAGAAAATCGCTTGACATCATAGACAAAAATCAAGATTATTCCAAAGATGACAGAAAAAGATTTTCCTATTAGCAGAAGGTCTAACAGTAAAAATGTGAAAAATTTGTCAAATTCCATGGAAAACAAAAGAAGATTCCTGTATTCTGTCCTAAGCTGTATTTCAGACAATGGTGACTGAGATAAGCACGTGGACACAATGTGTAAAATAATTATTAAAATAATATTGATTTCTTATGAGAAAAAATGGAGGGTGAGTTACTCAGAATGCAATAAAATATTAATATGTGAAGAGATATATAAACATGAACTGTGCTTAATATAAGAAAATCACTCATTAAACAAAGGATTCGTACAATCTGAGCTGTGTAGTGAGACCCTGTAGCAACTAAATATCAAATATGTGTTTAAAAAGGAAAGAAAGAAAGGAAGGAAGGAAGGAAGGAAGGAAGGAAGGAAGGAAGGAAGGAAGGAAGGAAGGAAGGAAGGAAGGAAGGGGTTCATGGAGATGCTATACTTACTAGGCACTCACTCTGAAGGACTCATTATAAATATGCTAAATAGCATGAGAAATGTGGTATAATGAATGAGCAGAGGGTAAATAGCAGTATAGTGATCCAAGTGATGAAAAAATCAATCAATTCTGAATTCTGAAATTAAAAAGTAAAGTATACGAAATAAAAATTCAGTGCATTGGTAAAACAATATATAAAAGTCAGAAAAAAAAGAATTAAGAAACTTAATGATCAAACAATTACATTATGCAATCTATATTATATAGAAAAAGTAAATTAACAGATATATAGTTATAGAACTAAGTACATGAACATTATGCGTTGACAAAATGCACTTAAACAAAATTCAAAAATAAAAGGAGAAAAGTACAAAAGGCAGAAAGTCTAATAGTAACAATGTTAAAATTTGTTAGATTTCATAGACGATTACTGTATTCTAATGCTAAGCTGTATTTCAGACACTGGTGACAGAGATAAGCATGTGGACACAATGTGTAAAAAATTATTAAAATAATATTGACTTCTTATCACAAAAAATGGAGGACAAAAAACAAAGATCATTTCACCTTTTTAGTTTATGTTTTTTATTTATTTGACACAGGGTCTCGCACTGGATTACACAGATGCACCACCATGCTGGGTTGCAGAGCGGGCACAGCACGCCTGGGTCTCTGGGGCTAGAATGGCATGCAGTACACAGGATCAGAGTCAGGTCCTTGTGCTTGCCTAGACTGCTGAGCTACCTTCCCAGTCCTGAAGGTCATGTTAAGGAGTTGAGGAAAATAAAAAACATTTTCTATAAAGGAAATACATTCTGAAAAATGTCTGGTAAATAAAGATGATATTAAATGAACTCTTAGGTCAAGCCCAAAAGATTTATTATTTTCCTAGTTATGGCTAGCTGACAAAAAAAAATGCTAGAGGTTTAAAGAAGTTTTACTGTTGAAGTATATGTAATATTTAAGAAAAGTACTAAAGTGAATCTTTCAGGGAATATAGCAGAGAAAATAGAATCTATTTAATTCTCTATGATCAGCATAATTTGACATAAAAAGTCATCTTTATATGAAAAGCAATTATAACCTATATTCTTTGTGAGACTAGACAAAATAATACTTAATAAAGCAGTATAAATTATGAATTAGCTGTAAAATAAAAAGGAAGATACAGAAGACTGAAATTTATAACAAAATACAAATTTGGTTTAATATTTGAAAATTATCTATCAAATAGAAAAGCAAACATCTGAAAAGTTCTATGACTTCTTTCATTGTGGATAAATCAGTCAGCATCTAGGAACAAAGGAAAATACCCCTTTTTTCTGTATTTTAGGGAAGGGTCTGTCTAACTCATAGTGATCCACCTGTTTACAGCCTCCCAAAAGCTGGGATTACAGGTGCATGCCACCATGCCCAGTCTCAATCTCTATCCCAGTGTGCCCTGGAGGCAGGGCTGGCACCGCAGGCCCAGGGATGGAACCCCTGGACCCTGATCCTGCTTTAATCCGCGGAGCTATTTGGCCTTGGAACATATTCTTTAATAGTAAAGAAAGACACTTACGGAAGTCCATACAGAACCAGTCTTACTGGAAAAATATTGAGTGATGTCTTTCCTTACCACTTGTATTGCACATTGTACTGGAAAAAAACTTCAACGAACAAAAAGTGAGTCATACTTACATACATATTTTCAAAAGTAAAACTAAAGCTGTTTTTATTTGAAGATTAAATTATTATTTTTTAAAGAAAATCTTGACAATTCTACAAAAAACAATTACCTTTCTAGGGACTAGTGAGATAGCTCACCTGCTTGGGCAATCACAGGAACTGTGGTTCAATCCCCTGCACCAGCCCCACCCCCACCTGTGCTAAGCAGCCACCAAGAGGGTGCATGGTGGCACATGCCAATGATCTCGGTGTGGGGAGGCTGAGACAGGAGGAGCTATGGAGCAACACCATGTACCAGATAAATAAATAAATGAGTTAAAAATGCATATATAACATAAGTATTACTTTCTACCAGACAGACAAAATTTTAGAAATTAAACATAAAGTATATCATATGGGCAACACAAGATAATACAAAATTTTAACAAAATACAGTCAAACTATGTGAAAATGCAACAGTATTCAAAGAAATTGAATGTACTTTGTTTTAGTTATATGAAGCCACTGTTTTTGCAATGAGTTTCTCCATTAGATAAATACAAGGAAAATGAAGACATGCAAATTTTACATAATCAAAAGGAAATATTAAACAAACAAACAATGTCCTGCAACAGGCTTTTGTGAGCACGCCCCACCATCTGACCAAGAAAGGAGGAGCCCTGAACCCTGGTGAATTTTTGGAGATTAGGGACAGAAAAACAAAGGAAAAATTACAATCTTAGAACTCCAGTCCAGTTAGAACAAGTCTAGGAGACGAGAACATAGATGAACTTGAAAGTCACACACCTGAAATTTCTGACATGATATTAACTGAAATAAGGAAACAATTCCCTCAGGTTGTAGAAAAATCATACCATGAATAATCTCCCAGATAAAAAAAGAAATGATAGCAATCATGAAAGAATTGTTCAGCACATCTAAAGAAGTTATAAATTAAAAAAAATAGAGAACCATAGAAAATTGATGGAAACATTAAACAAACAATACAGAAAAGAATTAGAGCACAAGAAACAGATATTAAGGGAATTATTAATTCCCTTAAAAAAGCTGGAAAAATTGCTCAAACAAAACTATAGAATTTCAGACCTTGAAGACAGCACTGAAGTTACTGGTCATGAAAGAGAAGAACACTTCAAATAAACAAAGAATCATGAAATAACAATAAAATAGCTACAAAATGACACAAAGAAAAAAGTATTAAATAGATAGGCAAACAAAACAGTGAGAGTCAACAAAAATGATAGGAAAAGACTATTTGCATTAGCAGAAGCAGAAAATTTTACAAGCATAAGAAAAGAACCTGACACACAGTGTAATGAGGCAAGTTGAACTCACATTAGTCGTAATCAAAATAAAGCTAAACCCAGACCCATAGTAATCAAGATTCCAATAAACCAGCAAAAATAAAACCAGAATATTAAAAGCTATTACAAAAAAGAAACAGATCAGCTATGAAGGAAAGCCCAGTAGAATCACAGCAGATTTCTCAACATAAACCATCAAGTAAAGAAGAGCTTGGGGTGAAGTATTTCATGTCCTGAAAGAAGACAACTTCAAACCCACATTGAAGCACCCTGCAAAACAATCTAACAAATTTAGTGGAGAGATTAGATACTTCCATGACAAACAACAACTAAATATAAATTCATGATAACGAAACCAGCCCTACAAAGAGTGCTGACAAGTATTATAGAAAGAGACAAAAAATGTCCTTAACTTTAAGAACAACAACAAAAAGGAACCAGCAAGTAAAGAAAGCGGTTAAATAAAGGGGAAGTAGGGAATCTACAGCAGGAAAATAATATGACAAAGATAAGCCACTACATATCAGTTATAAACACCAATGCAAATGGCTTCAATTCGCCAATTAAAATAAATGTGTAGAATGGATCAAGAAACAAAATCTAATAAAGTGCTATATATGGGAACCATATTTAACTCAAAATTAACATACTTAAAGTCAAAGAATGAAAAATAATAATCTATATGACAGGAAACCAGAGAAAAGCAGGAGTAATTATTCAGGTTGCTTTCAATGTCAACTTCAAACCAAGAATTATCAAAAGTGATAAAGCAGCCAATACACACTTATCAGGGAAAAACTGCAAGAGGAGGAGTTAGCAATCATAACTACATGTGCACCCAATGTAGGAGTATCCAACTATATACACAAACTTTAACAAACATGAAAAATCAAATAAGCAATAAAAAATTGTAATGGGGAAATTTAATACCTTATTGTCTCAAAGAGATAAGTCAACTTGGCAAAGAAAAATCAGCAAGAAAATAACTGAACTAAACCAAACTTGCAAAAAAATGGACTTAGCAGACCTTTACAGAGTGTTCCACCTAACATCAGAATATATATTCTTCTCAGTGGGACACAGGATGTTACCCAAAATGGATCATATGAAAGTGCATAGAGCATGCTTAAGTAAATGTAAAGAAACTGAAACTATCCCATGTACATTGCATCAAAGTACAAGGAAGCTGGAAATTATTGACAAACCTCCCAGGGCTGACCTGACAGCTCAGTGAACTAAAGTGCCTGCCTCCGCAGAGTGCAGCAGCCCCAATCCCGTCCTTGGCATGCCTTTCTGGCTCCACCCCCAGAAAGCTTGCTGATATATAATTCCCATGTCGTGGCTGCGCATGGTGGCTTGCACCTGTAATTCTAGTGCTTGGCAAGCTGAAAACAGGAGAATCACTACAAGTCCTATCTGTATAGTGAGACCCTGTAGACCCTGTGTCACTGTCCTAAATACAGAAAAAATAAAAATAAAAATGAAAGAATTGACAAACATCCAAAAAACATGATAAAGAAATAATACCCTCCTAAAAAATCCATGGGTCAGAGGATATTTAAAAAGTTAAATAATATTTATAATCAAACAAAAAAGGCAGATATAACTTACCAAATGTGTGGGATGCAATGAATGCAGTCAAGAAGGCAATTTATAGCAGTGAATTCTCCCATCAAGAAAACCAAAGGACCTCAAATGAACAACCATTTGCTACATCTCAACCTCCTTGAAAAAAAAAAAGAGCAAGTCAAGCCCAAGAAGGCAAGGAATTACAAGAACAGAGTAAGAATTAATGAAATACACACAAAGAAAACAATACAAAGTATTAAAACAGAAAGTTTGTTCCTAAAAACAATAAAGTTCATAAACTCATAGCCAATCTTATAAAAAAGAATAGAAAATTCAAATCCATGCAGTGAAGAATAGAAAAGCAAAACCATTATAGACTTCATAGAAATTCAGAAAATCATTAATACCTGTTTTGAAAATCTTTACTCTCACAGGATAGAAAACACAGATAAAGTGGACAAATTTCTAAATACATATGAATTACCAAAGCTGAACCAGGATGATATAAGATTCTAAATGATCCAGTATCATTCAACAAAATTGAAAATATAATGAAAAACTTGCCAACAAGAAGATCCAAGTTCCAGATGGATTCACAGAAATTTAGAGAAGATTTAATGCCAACGCTTTGCAAATTCCTCAATAAAATTGAAGGTGAATCATTTCTCCCAAACTCATTCCTGGAAGCAAATATTTCTCTGATACCCAAGCCAAAGTAAGACCTAAGAACAACAACAAAAGTACTAGCAAAAGGAATGCACCAATTCATCAAGAAGATTTATACAGCATGACCAAGAAGGAATTATCCCAGGAATTCAGGGATGGTTCAATATACACAAATTAATAAATATAATATGATATATATATAAATATAATACAATATAGATAATTTTAACAAAGATGGAAATCACATGATCATCTCAATAGATGAAAAACGTTTTGATGAAGTATGGAAAAGTCAAAAAAGATGGTCTCTACCTCAACCTAACAAACACCAAAGATGATAAATTAGCTAACATCATACTCACTGGAAAAAAAACTCAACTGCTTCATTTTGAAATAAGTAACAAGAAAAGGATGGCCACTGTCACCACTCCTACTGAACATAATTCAGCAAATCTTAGCGAGAACAATTAGGCAACAGAGAAAAATACAAGGAATAATATTTGGAAAGCAAGTGAAAATATCTTTTTTTGTTACAGATCATATGATATGCTACCTAGAATACCCTTAAAACTCCACCAAGATATTTATACATTGAATAACTGAATTCAGTAGCATAGCAGGATGCAAAGTCAAAGCTCAAAAATCAATAGAATTTTTCTACATAAACAAGGAATGCACTAAGAGAGAAAATGGGAAATCACACCTTTCCAAATAACATCCAAATAAATGAAGTACATAACAATCAATATACCAAAGGAAGTAAATGTTAATACAGCGAATACTGTACTCTCCTAAAAAATAAATAAAAGAAGATTTCAGAAATTCAAATGATATTCATTGCTCTTGGATAGGAAAAATCAACATTGTGAAAATGGCCATACTTCCAAAATTGATATATAGATTCAATACAATCTCTATTAAAATACCATTAGTTTATCTCACATATCCAGAGAAAACATGCTTAAAATTCATCTGGAGCCAGTAGAGTCCTAGAATAGCAACAGAAATCTTGAATAACAAAGGAAAGGCAGGAGGCATCACAGTCCCTGATTTGAAATTACACTACAAAGCTATTATAAAATCAGCATGGTACTGTCAAAAACATAAAATAGAAAAACAGTGAGGATGAATGGAGCAGACTAAAACATGCAGATACAACTACAAACACACTTACCTACCCTGTTATTGACAAAGGGGCCAAGTATGTTCGCTGAAAGTTAGATAACCTCTTTATTAAATGGTGATGTAAATTCTAGCTTTCCACATGGTGAAGACTAAAATTATATGTATGTCTATAAACAGGCACTCAACTAAAGTATAAATAGATCAAATATCAAAATATAAACACTAAATCCACTGTTGGAGGATGTAGGTAGAAATGTTGAAGACACAGGAGTAGCTTGAGAGTTCATGAACTAAAGGAAAAATACAAGAGAAATCCTTCAAAGAATCAGCAACTGGGGATGTCATCTTTTTGAAAAGTTTCTGCATGTAAAAATAAGTCAACACCAAATTAAAAGAAAAATCCATGTGAAACAAAGTCTAACTGCCCCTCTAATAAAGGTCTTCTATTTAGAACATACAAAGAAGTTTAAAAAAATATCAGACCCAATCCAGAAATGGGCATCTGGGATAAATATACCTTCTCAGAGGAAAAAATACAAATGACAAGAAATGCAAATTAAAACAGACTCCATCTGACCTCATAAAAAATAGCTATCATCAAGAGATCAACCAATAATAGATGCTGGAGTGGCTGTGGGGAAAAAGGAATCCTTCTGCACTATTGGTAGGAGTATAGATTGATACAACTACTGGAAATCAGTGTGGAGATTCCTCAAAACTAGGTAGAGGTTCCAATTCAACCCAGCTTTTCCTCTCTTAGGTATTTTTCCAGAAGGACTAAAAACATCATACCACAGCAATATTTGTGCACCCATGTTTATAGTGGCACAATTTTTTATACCTGAATCTTAGAAACAATGCAAATGTCCGACAACTGAGAAATGATTAAAAAATATTTGATATTTTTATGTAGAGGAATACAACTAGGATACAACTGTGATGAGAGAAAAAGTGGATATATATATATATATATATATATATATATATATATATATATATATATATATATGCACAGGATAGGTAGGACAATTTTACTCTTGATTTTTCTCGTTTATTGAAAGGAATGTTAATGCTTTGTTTTCTTTTCTTTTCCTTTATTTTATGTATTTGATACAGGGTCTCACTATGCAGCTTGAACTTATACTGATCCTCATGCCTTCCCATTCATGGATTACAGGAGTGCACTGTTCTAGGTGGCCTACTCAGTGCACCCAGGGGCTGGCACTACTGAGGGTGGTACCCAGATACTTCTGCTTACCTAGGCAGGCGCTCAGACCACTGAGTTGTCTCCATGGCCCTTAGATATTTTTTCTTCATTTTATACTTTTTGATCCATCTTACATGCTTCTATCTAGTAATCTGAACTAATTTCAAGACATTAGTCAATATGATAACTAATGTTGAATTCCTATTATCTGTAGTGAAATTCTATGTCATTTCTAACTTTTTTATTATACTTTATTCTCTTTTTTAAAAAATCTTAGACTACTGCTTCCTAAAATCAGAAAATGCCTAGCAACCAATTCTTAAAAGTGTATTATGCGCTGGCCCTGCTCCGGGTGCATTGAGCGGGTACAGAGACCAAGTATGTTGGAGGATACCGGCAATCCCGGCGTTGAGGATGCTGAAAACAGGAGGATCACCAGGAGTATGAGCTGTGGAGTGAAACCCTGCACCAAATATATTTTTTAAAAGTTCATTGAGCCCAAGTAAGCATGGTTACAAATCCCCTCAATGTCAACTCTTTCAAGAGAGTTAAGCTGAAGAGACCTCATGGTGAGTTTGTGTCATGTTTTCTATGCTTTCCTACCTCTTCGCTTTTACTAAACATATCTTAAAAAACTAATTGTTCTGCCTTGGGTACCAGAGCACCTTCTGTTTTGGAGACTGTGTGCTGTGCACATTATGAGCCACTAATAAATTGAGGTTTGGAATATCATCTCCATTCTACATTTTTGGATGAGCTTATTAAAAATTAGAATTCTTTACATATGTGCTACAAGTCACTGAAAAAGCTGTTGGGATGGGCATTTCTTTGTAGTCTTAACAATTATTTGTTTTGTTTTTCCAAATTGTTAAATATCTAATCACATATTCTATTTCTTAGAAGGTAAAGAAAAAAATATTCAAACAAACAATAGCTGAAATCATTTTAAAATGTGATAAAACATTAATCACTCAATTAATTTGAGCTCAATATATTGCAAGGAAAAACTCCATTTCAAGTAGAATTATGTACCCAGAAGGTAGAATAGACAAATTCAGAAAGATAGCTATGCATGTACATCACTGTAAAATGCTTAAGACAGAAAATTTTGAGAGTAGTAGGAGCAAAACAACATGTGCAAGAGGAACTAAAACTATTAGCAACCAACCTACCACAGATAAAAGTCCATAAAATATTAAAATGCTGAACAATTTTAACAATCTGCCAATTAAAACACTAAACCCTATCCATATACTTATGACAACTGAAATTTAATTAAAGACATTCTCAGATATTAAAAAAAAAAGAAGGGCTGGGGAGGTTGCTCAGTGAAATAAGCACTTCCCTGGCAAGCGCAAGGGCCTGAGATCAATCCCCGGTTCCGCAAAAAAAAAAAAAAATTATTTGCATCTTGATCAATTTTAGGTAGAGTAACATTTTTTTCAGATTATAAATAAGTAACTCTAGATCATTGTTGCAAACCTATGGCATATGTGTTTTTCTTTTAAGACAAAAAGTGTTAATGTATGAACTGTTTTTCTAAAATGAACCTCATTGTAAAGGTTTAATTGAAGTGCTTGCACTTTGTAATAAATAAGTTAGTGTTGGGCTGCAATTTGGGCCTTCATTCTCGAGGAGTTTCCGCATCACTGCAGTGTGCTCTGAGTGCACACACACAATAAAAAAAATAAATAAAATAAAAAATAAAAGAAGTGTCAGCAAAGAAAATTGTGTGGTTTTTAAAACACTCTAGGAGTATACTATTTTTCTCCTTTCATCTCTTAACTACTATAAAAACAATTATACAGACACATTATTGGGTCTATAGTTTATAAAATGAGAAATAGAATACATGTTTTACTTTTATCGCAAGAAGGTGGGTGGACACAAAATTAAATTCCAGGGCTGGGCATTGTAGCTCACAGTGGAGCATGGGCTTAGCATGTAGGAAGCATGGGCTCAACCCCCAGCAGAAGCCAGATAAACAAACAAAAATAAAAATGATATTAAAGGGAAACTCATGTTTATCAAAACAAACAAAGGGATTTGCAAAAGATTAATAGGGTTAATGTACAAAGTCCATCAATATTATACACAAAGAAAAGAAAAATTCTATGATGATTTATTTTGGCAAATGATGCTCCATTTGTGTGTGAGCCCCCAGAGGATGTCATATATCACAGAAAACCTGCTTCATTGCCAGCCTTTAGAGAAGAAATTGAAAATACTTTGTAGCAACCTCAACAAGCAGGGTTGCCCAGGCAGCAGGTTGCTGTATCAACAAAGGTCTGCCTGGGACTGGCTTTCACTCTGGGCACCTCTTATAATTGCAGAAGGCCATGCAACTCACTTTTCTTCATCTTTTGGTTGATCTCATTACTCACATGCTATTCTACCTATGTCTGTATTTCTCTTTAAATATGTATATGTTCTTAATTTTTCTCTTTTCTCTTTACATCATATGATTGCTTTTGATCTATCTTTAATTTCTTCCTATGCCAGTTCAAATCCTTCTTAACTTTCCTAGGATTTTTTTTTTCTTTTCATTTTAGGTATTGTGCTTTTCATCACCAGAATTTTCTTCTTTTAAATTTGTGTTTCTTGTGGAGTAGCAGGATAGCTCCACACTCTAAACCACCTGCTAAGGCAACCAAGGCCAGTGCAGAGGACCATGATGTGATCCCCAGTACCGCATGCCGTGCCAGCCCCACCCTCAGGGCAGGAAGATGGTTTGACCCCACCCAAAAAATAAACAAATAAATAAATATAAATATAAATAAATTTGTATTTCTTTGTTGATGTACTATATTTGATTAAAGATTGTTATAAATTTTAAGCATTCTTTTCATAGTGATTTGAATATAGCTATTAAGACTACTAAGAGGCATTTCTTACCTCTGCTGTCTGGATGCATGTGATAGCAGCTATGTTCTTTTTTTTTATGAGCAGGATAAATTTATTGAGATAAAGAAAGCTCCTGTCTGAGAGAGAGACAGGAGGTGGGCCCCCTGAGTGGGTAGTTCCTCTATGATGTTTTTTTGAATACTGAATACTACAGATCTGTAGCAACTCTGGCTGTGTGTCTCCCTTCTGCTGTGTCCTTGCTGTCTGCCCATGTGTTCGCTGAGCATGGAGCTTAGCCTTCCAGTGAGGTCCACACCTGCCCTGTGAAGCTCCTGCTACCCGTGTGCAGCCAGCGCTACTGGCAAGGCTCTGGGATGACCATGGTTTTAACAGAGCTTTTCCTCCCTCTTTTTTCTGGCCATATGGCTGCTGAGCTCCACTAATTGCCAACTGATTGCTCTATTATTTTCAACCATTCCCTGTGGGATAACTGATCTCACAGTCTATTTGGTACACTTTCTGAAATCAGTTTTATGTTTTTTCTGATCCCACCAGAACTCTTTTTAGAAATTCCTGATCGTCTTTGGTAAACAGTTGGCTTGGGGTTTAACTTGCTTGCTGTCAAAATCTCCATTGTTTCTGATAGTGTTCTTAGAGCTAAAATTGTTCTCACTCTCTTTTACATTTTTTCCGAGCAGTTATGTCAGTGTTTACTGGAGAACCAAAGTGAATGAAAGATACTTAAATAAATAAGGATTCACAAGATTGGCTTACGATGGCCACCCACAGAGTCAGATGTGACAGATCTGGAAAGATCTGTCTTCGCATTGGAGATCCAAACATCCAGTCAAAAGCCTGGAGTTCATTTTTTTTTTTTTATTTTATTGAGAAAGAAATAGTAATGAGACAGTTTCAAAACCAATTAGTAGGACAGTTTCAATAATTAATACATTGAATATTGTTCTCTTTGTAGTGCTCATTCTTAGTACAAGATGCAGATATGATATCCTGACCAAACACTATTAGTACAAATCTGGAGTTCATTTTAGCATCCAGTATGAGCTCTTCTTAGGAGGTCAAAGGGTCTGCACTGGAAGGCTGAGGAGTTGCTAGAAGCCAGGAGATGACACCCGAGGTGAAGGCCAAAGACCTTCTCTGATGAAACAGAACTAAGCCTTCCATTTTTGTTTTCCTTTTATAGCAGTCTGGTGATAACCCTCCATAGGGTAGATCTTCCACACCCAAACTATTCTGATCCAATTTAGTTCAGCATTTTTTTATCCAAGTCGACAATCAACTATCAATAAGATATCAATCAGCTATCACTAGGTAAAAATTTCATAGCTCTTTGTGTTATGCCTTGCTTTCCCCTTGGACAAAATATCTTTCCCAATGACCTGGAGCTCATTAGGACAATAGCACCCTTGTTTCTGGCTTATACCACTTGCTTTAAGAGCAGTAGGAAGTTCTGGTACTCGGCATGCTTCTCACTGCTGGAATCTTGTCCCATTCATACCCTAAGATGAGGGTGACTAAGGAAACATTATTCTCATGCCCTGCCCCAGCTCTGGGATAGATTCTCTGCACAAGTAGGACTTTGGGAAAGAAGGGAGCCCCCAAGCCCTCTCCTTACACTAGCCTTGTAAGTAGCCTCTAGAGTTCAGAGGTGAAGACAGAAGGATGTTATGAGCCTTCCTTTCCAGAGAAAATACATCAGGTTTTGTGGTGGTCTCCATCCAAAATGCCTTCACATCATCTTCTGCATTCAGAGGAGAGCTTTGGAAAGGGATCAGCTTACTGATGTGCAGTGGTGCCATAGCTGAACGTATGACTAGGAGGTGTTGCCTTGCTGGAGGAGGTAAGCTGCACCAGGCATGGCCTGGAAGCGTATGTTGTTGCCCACAGCTTCTCCCTTTCCTCACTGTTTCCAGGTGGCCATGGGCTGGACAGCTTTCTTCCCACACATTCTGCAGCTAAGTCAGGCAGAAATTAATTCGGAACATAGTTAAACAGGTACTGTGCTCTCAGGGAAGTCAGGAGCAAAAAATAAAGACAAGAGAGTTGTGACCAGAGGAGCATCTGAATAAGACTAGTCCTGAGACAAAGATGTACTGGCCAGGCCTACATGCTTCCCTGAAGGATAAACGTATAACTTGAATCATATTGCAATTAGTCCTAGACCAGTAGTGGTGAACTATGATATATGGGAAATTTATATCATTGAAAGCTCCAAAATGTTTGTCATCATAAATTCAAACCCTTTAATCCAGATAAGCTTCACCCAGGTGATGGGTGACCAAAGCATCTGAACTTATCCCTTCCCAGATGTGCCTTGCTTTGCTATGTGACGTACTTCCCTCCTGGATCGATATTAGCCAAGCAGCTATAATTGGAATCCTATAGGTTGATTGCAGCTTGACCCACATCGTACCCACCCTGTGACATTGCTGTATATGTTACTCCTGACAAAGGACCTCAGTGGCCCCCCACTTTCCAGTGCTTTCTTGTCTATGGAGCTATCTTCCAATAAATTTTTCCTACTCCTAACCTCCATTGGTCCTTGGAAATCTTTCTTCAATATTCAGAGGAGATGAGCTCAGCTCATCCGACATCCAGCAGCTTAGGAGACTTAGTTCTCCTATATCAAGCAGACCATGGAGCTGACCCCAGGATGGGTGTGCATGTTTTCATTACACAGACAGATTATAAAATGCATTCCAAAGGGGAGTGCAGGCTCTCAGTGAAAGTAGATGCATTACAGTTCAGAACTGGATACACTCTAACTTTTCCAGTAGGTACAAAAGCTTGGGAAAAGGCGCACACCCATTTTGCCCCTTTCTTAGAAGTTCACGAGCCCATTTTTGGAATTTGTTTTTAAAGGGATGATCAAACATTCTCTAGGGTGGTTCAATATGCTGTTGATTCTTTTATTTTTTTAAATAATACAAAATGGTAAGAAAGAAAAATTAGAAATGATACAAATTTAAACAAAGTAATAGGAACTTGACAGTGGTTGTTGTATTGTATAAGATTATCTGCAAATCAGTTGTTCAAGTTGCAAGACATAAACCTGCAAAATTGGTTTTAAAAAAGTTGTAAGGAGTTAAAAAGAAAAAATAATAATAATAATTAAGCATCAACTGAGGAATGACTTAAAAAATGTGATAGTTTTACACAATAGAGTATTAATCAGCTATAAAAAAAAGATAAATTCCAGGCTTTTATAAGTAAATGGACCCAACTAGAGACTGCATAGGTAGGAACAAATTGTCCCAGATTTACTGATCAAAGAGATTATGGGGCCAAGGAGGAAATTGATCAATAATGTAGAGTGTGCCTAAGGAGAGTCATCAAGAGAGAAAACACTCTCTCAGGCTTTCACAGAAAGCAAACTGGTCAAGAAATAGCCATGACTCATCCACATGGCTGACACTGACACAGAATCTACAAAATGCGGAACAGGGTTTCAGGATAAATCCTTAGGGGACTTGACTGACCTTATCAGATACAAAAGTTCCATTTTTTGTCATATAGGTCTTGCTTTATCTTAGTCTTAACCATACAGCAGGAAAGTATAAAAACAAAGTATAAAACGTAAATCCATATTAATATGCGGAGCTGTAAAAGGCTCAAGTCAACAATTTCTGACATTGCCAGTCCTATGAATAACCCTCTATTATTGTGGACTACTGGACTATATTGTATTATTTTGCTGAATTCATGCATCTACAATATTTAAATATCAAGGGAATACCCATCTCTGACAAAACTAAACAAAAAGGGAGATACAATTGAAGGACCATTTTGTATCTGTACACACAAAATAGGATAGATATACAGTTACTTTCTCTTAATTCAGTGAGAAGATAGATATTTACTGAAAATGTTTGGACAGGATGTGATGTCTGCATCTTGTACTATGAATAACCACTATGAAGGCAACAATATGCAATGTATTAATTATTGAAACTGTCCTAGTAATCAGTGTTGAAAGTGTCTCATTGCTATTTCTTTCCCAACAAAATTAATTTAAAAAAACGAACCTGAAAGAGTAAATAAAATCTGAAAGGTGCAATTGATACTGTGAAAAGAAAAGAATCTGTGCAATAGAAAGGAAAACCTGGCATGAAGACAAGCACAAGAGAAAGAAGGGGGGAAAAGTCATATGTACACTATGGTTTGTCTCTAGCTGTCCCACCAAGGCCTCATGCAGTCAATGGGCAGAATTCTAGATTTTGTGATTAACTCATGATCCACTTGGATTTATGCGTGTGAGTATTACATCCAGCCTGAGGTGGATAACCTGAGTGTAACATGTGAGAGACAGAAAGACAGGCTTACTCTCTGTTCTCTGTTGCTATTGTTGCTGCTACTACTCTTTCTGCTCTTTGATGCTGCCATACAACGCTGTTCTCTGCCATGCTCCACTCTGCAGTGGAGCCAGCTGAGTATAGACCTAAACCTCCAGTAACTGTGAGCTAAATAAAGCTTTCTTTCCCTAATTTTGAGTGCTGTATATTTGTCCCAGCAATAAGAGTAACAGAGATAATATATATGTGGGGTAGTTTGGATAATGGCACTTCTGATTTCTGCTGGTCTATTTGAAGGAGCAGTTAATATTTACTCTCTTGATTGGACCAACTTGTGGCTTTCTAGTAATGGGTCTGGTACAGAAGCAGGGTAAACCTGGCAAAGGACTGTTGACATTGAACAGTGTCTATCCCAGGGCCTGGCTCGTATTTCTTACTTTTTTTAATTGAACTAATTTATACTCAATTTTCATATTGATCTTGTAAAACAGTGAGTTTGATATGAACCTGTTTAAATTGGGTAAAGAAATGCTTGAGGTGAGTCAGGCAAGACAGGTGGCAGAAGGTTAGGGGGTGTCTTTTTCTGGGTAGTAGCAGGTCTGTGGACATCAGAGTGGTGCATTTTATCTGTAGCCCATTGGGAATTAGTAGCATGTGTCACACCTGGCAAGGCCCTTTGGTTTGGAAACAATGTTGTTAGGGAGTTAATTTGGCCATAAAGTTCGGAGAGTGATGGATATTTGAGGGAGAGTTAAGAAACAGTGAATGGAGACTAGCTTGTTTGGCTAGCTCTGTGTGAAAAGCCAGAAAAGCTCTGTGTGGAAAGTGGTAGATATCCTGATTCTTATCAAGAGGAGAATTAAATAAGCATAACAAACAAGAAAATCAAGGACCCTGACCCAGGGTCAGGTGGAGGCAGAGGTGAGGAAGCTGATCTGGGCTGGAGTAAAAGCACTAAAAGTGTCCTGAACAGTGAAGTTGAGGTTAGGAGAAAAACTTGTATAAGGGGAAAGGTAAATCAAGTGAGTTCAGGAAGCAAGAGTCATGAGAATGATGGGTAGCTGGGTGAAATCTGAAAGAAGTGCAGAAAAGTCTGACATCATGGGGGTTTGGGGGAAGGTAGCAAGGATGGGAACGGTAAACGTGAGCATGTGGGTGCTTTGCAATGTTGGTTAAACAGTGTTCTTTTTTGAGGGCTTTGAGCAGGGTCTCTTGGCTAGCTCAGGGGGTGGGAGGTTGTAAGTGTGAGGGCCAGAGAAGAAGAAGTTATATGTGCTTGTAGGAGTGGCCTGAAGTAGTTGAGCATCATCTCTTAAGAGTGAGCTGTGAGGAACAGGGCTCAGAAGAAAGGGGTTACTATATATAGGTTGTGTATGAGGGATACAGGGAATTCAATTTGACCAGAGGTGACATCTTGGCAAAAGAGAAGAAAAATGAGGGGACTGAGGTCTTTGGGAGTTTGGGTTACAGTGAGCAAGCCAGGAAGAAACCAGAATAAATGCTCAAGTTAGGAGTGTGAGCACTGTCTGCTGTGAGGTGCTTTGAGGGGACCTAATTGGGATCCTGAGCTAGGTGCCATGAGAGTACAGGCACTAGGCAAGGCCCTACGAAGGGGTCTGGTTGAAGACAGGGCCCCAGAGTGGAGAAAGGCAATGAGGGTGGGGAGTGAGAAGTATCTGAGCACACCCATGGGAAAAGGTACAGTCTGGTACAGATTGTGGCTGAGGGAGTATCCCTAAAATCTTGAAAGATGACTGTCTAGGTGAGTTGAGTGGTGCGGCCTGGTCAGCATCCACCTAAGTAAAGGTGCAAAGGTCTTGTGAATAGGGATGGAGGTCAGAGACTGGAAGAAGGAAGAAGAAGAATGGGGAAAAGTATGGAGAGGGAAAG
The DNA here is from genome assembly GCA_004027165.1 of Ctenomys sociabilis. Lineage (NCBI taxonomy): Eukaryota > Metazoa > Chordata > Mammalia > Rodentia > Ctenomyidae > Ctenomys > Ctenomys sociabilis. The sequence goes on from PVKA01004516.1 coordinate 85,618, forward strand.
AGGATTTTGGAAGACCACTGTCAAGAACTCAAGAAGGAGCTCTTTTCCCAGAAGGAGAACAGCACACTGGGACAGCACCAGCAGAGAATCACACAGCAGATTTTGGGTGCTGTCCTGAAGGGAAGAAAGGCTGGCCAACAGCCTTCTCAATTAACCTCAGAGTATTGACAAAGAGGTATAAGTGACCCCCACATGAAGAGAATGACAGAGCTCATCCTTGACTAGAAGGGTTTCCCTGGGCTCTCAATGGGCTGAGGGTATAGAGCAACGGGCCCCATCAAACTGAGGCTTAAAGCTCAGGTCCCATTAGGGAAACAGGGAGGGCTGCAGAATAGGAAAACCCACCTCATTGTTGTTGCAGGGACAGCCAGCCCATCTTCCAGTGGCCTTTGATTCCACACAGAGGACAGGGCTTGGGGGTGGGTATGGACTGGAGCCCTGCTTATCCAGCACTGTCCTCTTGCTGCCTGCTTTCCTGGAATGCTGGGAGAAACTGGAGGACAAATTTATGGGTGGTTTTATGGAGACCATTGTGTGAAGCTCTTGGTTTTGGAAGGCCCTGCAGGCAGTGGCCATGTGATCAAGCATAGAGGTTTAAGGACCATCTTTGAGATTTTTGAGCTTTCAGTTGACATCAAGGGTTGCCTAGAAAATGAAATATCATTAGAAAAACTTTTTCCTTGTCTGAGAAGGAAATTCAACAGGTGTGGGCTTTTCATGTTTGTGTGACCTGGGCCTTAAATTGAACCAGGCTTGGATATTGTGATACATATTTTAGTGTTTGTCAGCATTAATAAACTTAATGGAGGCCCTCTCTATATGAGTGGGACTGTCTTTGATAAAGTCTTGGCATTTTTCCCTATCTCTGTGAACAGGCTTGTGGCCCCATCCAGGGTCCTGTTTAGGAACTGTAACTGTCCCAGGAACTTTCTGATCATCTTGGGTGTTGGCTTCATCAGGTGACAGTAAGAATGGAAATTGTGCAAATTTGTTGTCCCTCATGAGGACAGGGAGAATGACAACAATGGGAGGGATTTGATTGAAAGGGTAAGGGGACTTGGTTTCAAGGGACATGGAAGACCCAGCAGGGAGGAAGACTGGGCCTGGTGGTAAGGAAGAGGACAAAGGTCACAAATGGAAGATATGGTAGAGGGACTGACATTTTCTTGTGTGAGGAACAGTCTGGGGATGAAGGCTTGCTTCAGGGTATGTGAGGTGGAGAAATTGTGAATGTGGGTGAGAGTGTAGGGTGAAAGTGACCCCAACAGAGGCACCTCTTTCCATTTGTTTGAACTTTAGAGAAAGTGGTCGAGGTCAGAGAGGATCTTTAGGAGGGGCAGAAACAGCTCCTCCAATGGGTAGAAAAGGGCCATGACAAAGGGCAAACCAAGGGCAATTGGTTTTGAAAGGACCATTCCCCCCAAGGTGAACACCAAAAGTCAGAGTGAATGATGAACTAAGCAGTCCCTGCAGGTCTGCTGTATTCAGGCTAAAGCTGGAGATCAAGCCTAATGAGGACTGGCACCACAGACCAGGACAAACACCCACGAGTGCTCCATGGGAAGACTCCCCACTGTCCTACACAGAAGGACTAAGGCTGAGAACACTCTGGGGAGAGGTTTTGGGAGGGCTGGAGGCAGTGAAGCCGTTGGTTCTTATTGTTCAGTGTGGGTGACATGGGGAAGCCACATGCGGGAGCGGGGCACTCAAGACCAGCACCTCTCTGGCTTTGGCACCAAACGTTAGGTAAATAGAGACATGATGACCCAGGGAGGAATGGGTGGGGCCTGCTGGAGAGGCTCCAAAGGAGAATCCTGATCCTATTTCATGATATAGGCCCTTTAAACAGAGGGAAGAAGTTAGTTGGAGTGTCTAGGTGGAGTGGCCCAGGAAGGGAGAGTAAGAATGATTGTGTCGGCAGCTGTAGCAATGGGTGTTGTGATCTAGTGGGTGGCATGGCTGTGCCATGTTCTATCAGAATTAGCATTGTTCCTGGGCTCAGACAGTGCTGTGGGATCTAGGAATGGGCTGAGGGTGTTCTCAGAGCTCAGGAAAGCAGGGTAGGTTGGGCTTAGACCTATCAGAAATCATCCATCTTCATATGGTAAGGAGATGCTAGTACCATCTTTTCCGGCTCTAGAATCCTAGCCTTAGTCATTTTTGTCATAGTAACTAAATAGTAGACTAGGACATACTATGAGAAAGAAAGATAAAAGGAAGGGAAGGAAGGAGGGAAGAAGTAAGGAAGGGTAGGAATCAAGAAAGGAAAGAAGGAAGGAAGGAGGAAGGAAGGAAGGAAGGAAGGAAGGAAGGAAGGAAGGAAGGAAGGAAGGAAGGAAGGAAGGAAGGAAGGAAGGAAGGAAGGATGGAAGGGAGGAAGGGAAGTAAGGAAAGAAAGAAGGAGGGGAAGAAAGGAGGGACAAAGGGACAGATGGACAAAGGAAGGGAGAAAAGTAAGCAAGGAAGAAAGGGAGAAGGAGGGAGGAAGGAAGGAAAAAAGGGAGAGAGGAAGGGAAGGAAAGAAGGAATGAGCTGAAGGAAGAGAGAGAGGGAATGAGGAAGGAATGAAGAAAGGAGGGAGGGAGGGAATGAGAAAATGTATACCGGTCCACCAAAAATGTAAACATCAGGGCAAGAAAAACCTGTACTAATATTTTAATACTAAATTTATTGATACATCATGAAACTAATTCATGTTACCTTTGGACTCTCTAATTACAAGAGGTGCTCAAGTGGTGGGCTTCAGCTTGCAGATTCATTAGTATGTCACACTGAAGTGTGCCTACATTTTTCAGTGGACTCATGTTTACATAGGAATAAACAACCGGTGTATAAGTAAAAAGAAGTCGAACATTTTTAATGATTTCTCATAATGAACCTAAAAGCCTGAATGAAATTTAAGCATGCTTCTATAATTTTTGTTTCTTTTTCTGCTTTTCCATTTGTTTATGGAGTAGCAAACAGCCATGGTCGAATGAGGTCAAGCCTAGCATTTTATGAAGTCTGTCCTGGTCAACAGTGCACACTGGAGTGTCCCTTTGCTCGACATTGGGGCCTTAGGGTGTGCCCCTACACCATCTTTTACTCCTGCATCATCTTTTTGGCACTTAAAAATTACAGCTAGGCTCCAGAAATGTGAGACAGGGCTGCCTGAACACTAAGTCCAGTTCCACCTGAGGCCAGCCCTGTGATCCACATACAGCATCTATCTGTTGTTTATTTTCTATCTTATGTAAAATGAGGGCTAATGATTATAGCTGACTAAAAATGAGATATTTGGCTGATTAAATGAAACAATGCTAATTAATATTTAGCAACATTCCTAACAAATCAGAAATGCTCGAGAAGTCTAGTTGTTGTTAGCATTCATGTTGCTAATATTTTCTCTCCTCGTAGGAAGATGTTATAGACCATTTTCAGTTGTACCCTACCACACCCTAATTACAACACAAACTCTTCCTACCTCCATGCTTTCTATCTGATAAATGACTACATTCCTTGTGCTCTAACCCTAACCATTTGTTTAACCCTGGATAAAGGGTTAGAAAGACATTATAAAACATGCCAATATACTGATTTAAGAAAACTGTGTTGAAATATACTTCTAAGGGGTCGGGGAGATGGCTCAGTAGTATAAGCAATTGCCTGGCAAGCCAAGGAAATATTTTTTTGGCTTGTGGTTTTGGGGGGGGGTCCATGGTCAGGTAGATCTATTCCACTTAGAGTGCTAATGAATATGTTGAATGACAGTGGCAAGGAGAACTTGGTGAAGCCCACAGCCCACCTCATGGCCAGGAAGAAAAAGGGGCAGAAGAGAAAGCCAAGATCCCTCATCCCAAGACATAAAGACCTGACACCAAGTCCAAGCTCCTAATGGCTCTAGCCCTGCCCAGTGATACCACCACAGGCATTAAGCCTTTTGCCTGTGTCCTTCTACAGGACATTTCAACAATGAAACCACAGAAATCCATACCTGTGCCTTAACATTTCTTGTTCATCTCTCACTGTAAAATTGCCCAGCCTACCCTCAAGAGTGCTCAAATTCTTAATTTCTCCAGTATTGCATAGAAGTTTAAATACAAAAATTCTTCCAAGTCTCTGGGGAAAGTAAGCTATGAACCCCTATAAAAGTTTTTAAACTAGAGGAATCTTATAATCCTAGGATACAGTGATAGGAATAGGCCAGGTAGATATTTCAAGAGGAAGGAATAGAAAACAGCAAGAGGGACTGGCTAAAGCAAGTTTGAATCATCAGGGCAAGCATCAAGTCCTAAGCCTGTTTCTGGTGGGCCCACACTTAGGTGGACTGAGGGCTGCCAAGAGATTGTCCATGTCTGCCCTTGCTCCTTGCAGGACCACCCTCTTAGTCACCTTGGCACACAACCTGCAGCTTCTCTTGGCCAACATCCTGTGCTGTTGGTAACCATGCTTTAAGAATCTCTTTTGCAGCTCCAGCCTAACAACAACTCCATGCAGAATTTTTATCCTGGAAAATAGTGCTGGTCCTTCTAAGATTTCCTTTGCAATCTCCATGAACAAATGACCCCTATGCTACACCCTTCCAGTCCAGCACTATGCAGACATCCCCAGGCTCTGCTCTCAGCAGGAGCTGTTCCTGGGACCAGTTGAACCACAGTTGCTGTGGTCTGTGTACACCTTTCTAGCTGAACATGAAGAGAAGGTTTCTGAGGCTGTACCATGTGTACCTGGTAGCTGTGAACCCAGGTAGTGTGTATTTGTGGTCTTTTGCTGAACAAAGTCTCTCCCCCAGAATGCCATTGGGACAATTTTACAATTCTAAAATTGAACCTATTTTGTGGGAAGTGGCCTCAAAATGAAGATTTCTAAGATTCCCTTAATGCAGGGAGGAAGATCACTTCATCTTCCAGCAGCACAGCACCTCCCTGGCCATACCTGTAAACTGCTTTTCAGCCCCCACTGCCAAATGTTCGACTTTTCACTCTGCTCCCCTTTATGCCTCATCTCACAGCTAGCAAGTCGCTGATGCCCAGGTGATGCTGCAACCTGATTGCTCTGCTGCCTGGAAATCTCCTCCACCTAGCACCAGTACATCAGCTTGAGGCCCGTCTTCCCCGCCAGTATCCACGTGCACAAAATCCATCAGAATTCTCTGCTGCCATGCAGTTAAGTAAATCTCTAGAGCATTTGTTCAAGTATAATTTAAATTATCAATAAATTCTAAACTTTGAAATTAAAAATAAAACAAATGCTTACAACCATATAAGAAAATAGCAGTAGTTATTACACTATGTCATGCTGTCTTCAAAGTAATTACTCAGAATAAGACACAACTCTCCACCTCAAGCCTCATCAGCCTCCCCTTCACTCGCCATATTATCCTGGGCATCCGGAGCTTCTAAGCCCTCAGCTACATTACACTTCAAGCACTCTGTATAGCACTGTGTTCCTGTAGCCTGAATTACACACTTCTAAGAACTTCTCAAGCTAATTCTAAAATCTACTCTGCCTGGCCTCAGTCACACACTTGGTTTGTCTTGGTTCACAAACTTAACTTGTTCCAGGATCTTGGAAACGATGTCCAAATTCATGTTTGTGCGGGCACCATGTTTGCGTTCACGTGCATCATTAGGTGCAGAGTTTGTAAACAAAAACAAACATTTTCCAAGCACTTAGGCTTTCAAAAAATTGCTCTCTAGCAAAACTATTCCAGATCTGAAGTATCAGGCCTGCTGTGGTGAATCTCAGCATCACAATACCTGCCTGGCAAGGGCAAGGCACATACAGAGTCCAATTCTCCCCTCAAAAATATCTGCAACAGAGGAATCACTGTAATCAGTGACTTCTTTCTCAGAACCAATTTCTGTCACTAACAACATAGCCAAGATAATTAATTTATAAGGAATAACAGTTTATTTGAGGTCAAGGTTTTACAAGTTTCTGCCTATGACAGAGAAGACCCACTAATTTTACATTTCCGGTTAGCACACTGAAGGGCAAAGGTGGGGAGCAGAGGTAGAACAGACTGCTTGCCACGGGGCAAGGAAGGGAGGAGGATGTGGAGGAGCCCAGCTCTCACCATCTCAGAGATCTGAGGCCACACATGGGGCTTTCAATCCTATCAGCGCCATCACCTCCAGTAGTTGTGCCCAAGAGCCAAGCCTGCAACCTCTGTAGTCATTCAGTACTGGACTGTGATAGCTGCCATATAAACAGCAGACACTTGAAAGAGGATTATGAAAACTGCAAAACTGACATTGACTATGATAGCATAAGACTGCATCCTGCAACAACACTGCATCATTCTGCTTATAATAACATCGATTACTTGTGGGAAAACTGCTGATAGCACTTCCCACAGGTGCAGAAGCCCAAGAAAGATATAAATATATTGTCATTTTGCTAATCAAAAATTGTGATTTTTAAAGTGGTATTTGAAGGGGAAATTGCTATCATCGGGAAAGTATAAGAAAACAGTTTATCACTTCACAAAGCACAATAAAGAACTGTTTTTTAAGGACTTATTATGTTGAATGTTTTTCCTTTTTATGTATTTTGTACATAATCTCAGTATGTAGTTTGGACTCACAGTGATCCTCCTGTTTTCAGCCTCCCCAGCTTTGGGATTACAGGTGCCTGCCACCGTGCCTGGTCTCAGGGGCCAGCTCAGTGCACCCCGGGGCAGGGCTGACACAGCATGTGGTGCCTGGGATGGAACCCTGGCCCCTGTGCTTGCCTAATCAAGGGCTTGGTCTGCTGGGCTATCTTGCCAAGTACATCCTCTAGGGACAAGGTCTTGGTCTGCCCCTTTTCTTTCCCCCACTAAAGGAGAATACATTGCTTTCACTTTAGTAAGATGTTCATGGCTTTCACTGGCAATTTCTGCCTATTTAAATTTTTATTCCCTGCCCTTTTCTTTCACCTCCCTCTTCCTCTTCTGTCTACCTTGTTGTCTTATTAGTGTACTACCCATGTTTCATATTCTTTCCATGCAAAGCTAAGCCAGCTCTCCACAATTAAAATCTGCTCTCCAGAGCTCCCACTCACAGGGCTTCTCCCCATGTCAGAGAAACAGCTTCCCACTGCGGCTCCTCTCCTTTCATTCACCTGTCCTTTGCTCCTATCCATCTAGAATCTACCAGGCATCCAGAGTCTACATATTTTAAGAGGGTTGCACGTTTGCTTCATTTGTTATTTATGACCTTCTTTCTCTCTGCATTTGTTTATTATGTGTACAGTGTGCTAATGCTGCTCTGTAGAATTCATGTTTGATCTCCTCCCTTGTCATCTGTCCATCATACGTGCTGTCTGTCACCACCCATTAGGCCATTGTACTCAGGTCAAGCAACTTCTGCTTAGAATATGAAAGTGAGCTGGAAGATTGTGCAAGACAAATTTACTTTAAGTGGACTGAGGTCATTTTTATTAATAGTTAAAGAGAAATGAGATGATCCAGCAGGTATTCTGTCACTGGCAACAGAAGCTCTACAATGTCTGGGTTTTCTTTTATCCTTTTTGGAGAAAGGGCATAATCTACTGGTAACACCTTGAAGTTATTGAGAAGAGCTCTTCCCTGATCCGGACTAGATCGTGCACTGCATTCTATTTGATCTCACTGTTTTACAAGGTGACATGCTTGCGTCCAGTACCTAAGAATTACGCAGATTTGAAACTGCATAGAAACACTGTCTAAAAAACTTGCTTTAATGGCAAGTTGTTGCATATGAACACAAGAATTTCTGGGGGTTGCAAGCACAATATTTCAATACACACTTTTGTTTTATTTGAGATGATTTTTGTCAAGATAAAGAACCTGGACCAACCAAATAGTTCAGCAGATTAAAGTGCCTGCAAGCAGGCACAGGGGCCAGGGGTCCAATCCCTGGGCCTGCCGCATTAGCCTGCCCCAGGGTGTGCTGAGAAGGCAATTGAGACTGTGCTGGTGGTACGTGCTTGTAATCCCAGCACTTGGGAGGCTGTAAACAGGTGGAACACTCCGAATCTGATCTAGTAGTGAGATCCTGAAACCCTGTTTACCCTTCCCTGAAATACAAAAAAAAAAAAAAAAAAAAAAAAAAAAAAAAAAAAAAAAAAAAAAAAAAAAAAAAAAAAAAAAAAAAAAAAAAAAAAAAAAAAGAAAGAAAGAAAGAAAGAAAGAAAGAAAGAAAGAAAGAAAAGACAAAAAACCTTGTCAAATCTTGAAAGAGATGCCACATAAAGGGATCCTTATGGGTCAGTGGTCTTAGCAGTCTTATTAGTGGAATGGACAAAATAGTAATATATAATAATAAGAAGAAATATAATAATAGGTAATAAGCTTTCTATTTACTTAATAAGCACTCAGTTCACTAAATGCATATCTTACATTTTCCATTGCTTTTACCATCAAGTCCATGCTTAATATTTCACACAGATTACTACTCCAGTCATTTAAATTTAAAACTTACATGATTTCATTTAAGGAGGCACATATAGACTTGCACATTTAGAACCTTCAATTTTCCTGACACAAAAGAAAAGCACCCGAAACTCTGACCTTCATCAGATCCACTTCCTGCTCGCTGCTTTTCAGTGCTCTCTGTAACCCCTCGCGTGGACCAATGAGCAGATCTGCACAGTAGCCTCGTGAGGTAAGCAAGGCTCCACGTAGCCCCCATCTGTAGAGAAGACGCAGGAGCTGTCGAGTCACAGAGTTGGCAGAAGACATGCTGATATCAAAGCCAAGGTTTGTACTTCCACCCTGACACTTTTCACATTTTCCATACACTGTTTTTCCTCACCTAATGAAGCATTCATCCATCTCTCCTCCATGAAACCTTTGAAATTTGTTCTACCCGTGTACTCTGGGCATGCAAATTACATCAGCTCTACCAGAACGTGAGCTGTACCATAAGCTGGTATATATCTACTTATGCCCAAAACTGACCACATGGCAGTAGAAACAGATCTATATGTAGGATTTCTCAATTCTCTAAATGAAATTAATTCTGACACCCAGGAGGTCTTCTGTTAGGAAGTTTCATTTTCCAATCTCTGCTGTCACCAATTGTTGGACTTCCATTTGCTCCCTTCAGTAAGTTCAAAGAGTGATGATCCAAAAAAAGAATGAAAACAAAAAGTATTTCAAGATGTAACAAACAATTTTGCATAAAATCCACCAAATAAACAAACAAAATTAAAACAATGTCATACCTTGGGTCCTTGAGGATTTCAAATACCGTGATCCACTGAACCAAGTTCATTAAAATCTGCCTAGTAAAAATATGTGTGGAATTTATTCATTTGCTCATCCATATCTATGATATAGGGGGTGATTGATGTTGGGAGGGTAGTATAACTGACCCTGTCCCACATCCTGAGGGATGCTGTACCAATGTCTGCTACAGGGCCCTCCAGATGCCCCACCTGAGTGTCATGGACCTGACAGTGGCCCATGTGCTGTGATTGACCAGGCCATCCCTGTGCAGGGCCACCTTAAACCAATTACATTCACAATGTCACTTCTATTCTTACTCTAGTTCATGTTTTTCTTTTTTTAAAACATTATTTATTTGATACAGGGTCTCACTACACAGTTCAGACTCACAGTGATCTTCCTGTCTCAGGCTCCCCAGTGCTGGAACTACAAGCATGTTCCATCAAGCCTGGTATCAGTTGCCTGCTCTGCACAGGGCCAGCATGGCATGCAGTGCCAGGAATCAAACCCCAGTCCTTGCATTTTCCACGCAGGCACTTAGACCATCAAGCTATCTCCCTGGCCCTATTTTCTCCTGTTTTCCTGTTCCTTGAAGATGTGTTTTCTGTTTTCTTCAGTAAGCACTCTGCAGGCAATGACTCAGACTCTGTTTCCAGGGAAACCAGTATAAAATACTTTAGAGTACAATGTCAGAGTAACAAAAGCAATATGGATACATTGATTTTGAATAATGAAAAAAAATATTGTTAGTTTCTTCAAAGCTGCTATTAGATGTATTCATTCATACTCTCATATTCAGTCCATTTTAGTAATAATGAGTTTGGTTCCTCAGAATAAATCTTCCTAGTTTTATCCCTTTGATTCCACTTAAGAGGTCAATAGAACCTTAGAATATGCACTAATTTAAGTGAATTGATAATGACATTATTTCTAAGACTCCTGGTCTTCAAGAAGGAGCCTGGTGGCTTGATCACCTTAAGAGAAAATCTTGGCAGATCAGCCACCTGTCACTCAGCTGACTTTGTCAGTGCTTTTGCAAGTCTAATTGCTGAGTGCAAAAACATAATTCTTCTCCCCTATAACATTGACTAGATCATAGTTAATGTTTTCTTTATTCCACTTATTCCATTATATAAAACTAAACAAACTGCAGCAATTTTCCTCGGAATACTGCTGTACCGCAGGCCATCTCACTAAGAATACTAACAGATAGTGTGAATGTTTTTTAAACATGTACTTATTATGTAAAGGGAAGAGCATATAGCTTAAAGTAGTTGAAATAATTATGTCTGAAATAAAGACGGCAAAGAATAATACCAGAAAGCAATTATTCTTTTCTTTGATGCACAGAAAAAGCAGGCGATAATTCCTGTGATCCTCTCTGACCTTCCTCAGATGCCCATGACTGACTGTTCATTACCCACCATGTACCTGGCTACAAAAGGAAAGCAGGTACTGTAATCTTAACCAGGAATCTTTCCACTGGCCTGGATGTAGCATTTCTCTGTGTACCCATTTTTATTTGTGCATATTTATTTCTCAGAATATTGTATTTGTGGTACAATGTACTGGAATCACTTTGTTTTTAGGATGCAATACTATCATTGGAAAAGTAAGACTGAAATAATACATTACTTAACTTGATGCCCACTGAATTGAGCAAATGTCTAGACTTCCAGAGAATGCTGGATAAATGCCTGTTGACTTGAGCTGAGCTGATGCGGAAAGTATTAGCTAATTTATGTATATAATTTAGTGGAAAATTTGGGTTAAGATTTCATGGAAAATCTTACCCAAAGTCTTCATGACTTCGTTTATTTCTTTTTCTGTACCTGTAGCAAGGGTTACTATCAAGCTCCACCTACCAGGCCAGAGTGAAGTGTTAGTGGAAGCCTTGTCCTTCATGTAGCACAATACCTACACTTAACTTCATTTATTTTATACATCAGCTAGAGTCTTGTCTGGTTTTGTTGATCATTGTTAACATCAAAAGAAAGTTGCAAAAGAAAGGGACAGAAGAAAATACCACAATAAATTTGAGCCATGATTTAATCAGATTGAAATTTAGACAAGAAATGTAGAAGGACATTGGGTCATTGCTGTAATATAAACACTGACTTTTGGCTTGTGATTTGGTGGCCAGAGAGTTCAAATAGCATGGTATCTCCCATCAAAGGATCCCTGGTAATTCTTTGCATGCAGAGAAGTAGAAAGCCAATAGACTGAGTCCAAACGAGCACGTGTGATAACCAGAAGCAAGAGTCTGGGGAAGTGCCATGGTCCTTCTCTTCATGTCAGTCTCCTTTGGTGGCATTATCATTCCGGACAGCACACTTCTAATATGTGACTTCTAGGGAAGAAAATCCCACCCAAGTATTAATTAGCACACAGAGTACAACAATCAGCTTTATCTGCAACTTTTCTGTTCCCTATTTGTAGAGGCCAAACTCTAACAGTCTTTGCAGACCCCCTTCGCTTCCATGATCAAGAATTCGCATTTTCATGGCCTCATTCTAAGCATTCACTGATTTGCACACTCTACTAACATCTTTTGCGTCATCAAAACTCACATGATTTATACACACCCACCCCTGCCTTCATCCTGTGCTTGACTTTGAGTCCTTCCAATGAATTAAATTCCTACTTCAAAACCCAAATCAAGATAGAAACGACCTTGTCAAAATGTCCATTCTCTGAAAACTGATAAGAAGATTTAATGCAGTCCTTTTCAAAATATCAACAGCATTCCTCAGAACTAGAGAAAACAGTACTAAAATTTGTACAGCTCTGCATGGCTCCTAGAATAGTAAAAGTAGTTCTCACAAAAGTAAAGCAGGAAGCATCTCAATCCCAGATTTTGAACTATACTACAAAGTTATAGTACTAAAGCAGTATAGCACTGGCACAAAGTCCATCAGTGGAATCAAACAGATGAAGCAGAAATATCCCCAAACATTTTCAGTCAATTGAGCTTTGGAAAAGAGGCCAAAAACAAATTCTGAGTAAAGTGAGACTCTTTAGCCAATTGGAATCCACATTTGCATAAGATTAAAGCTAGGCCCATATCTCTCACCATGTACTAGACTAAAACTAAAAGGCATCAAAGACTTAAATATCAAAACAAAAAATTACCATGCTGGATGAAAAAGTAGGCAAAACTCTGGAGGTCTTAGGTGTAGGCAACAACTTTCTGGACAGAAGTACAATTGTACAAGAAATAACATCAAGAATCATCAAATGGGAATATATCAAATTAAAAAGCAAATAACAGAGTGAAGAAACAACTTCTGGAATAAGAAAAATATTTCCAGCTATTTCTTAGACACAAAAGTAATATTTATAATATGCAAATAACTCAAAAATTTAGACCGTTGAAAATAAAAGATTCAAGTAAAACCTGCACAACTGAGGGCTGGGGACATGTCCACAACACACTAGAACTTTGTGCGATATCCTGTCCCCAAACTATCAGCAGTGACAGTCATTTGCTTGTCAGTCCAGCATCTATCTTATGTTTTATTCTTAGTATTTCTTCACTATCATGAAAACTTTTTCATAGTTCAAATGTTTTGAAACATGTAATTTTTAATTAATTAGTATTTAATTTTCTGAATAATGCTTAATCTTAATTTTTGTTTTAAGATTTTTAGTATATCTTGGAATTGCAATTTATCTAAAAGACATCATATGATATCTTTTCCTACTATTAGAAACTTTAAAATGTATATTTCTATTTTCTGTTGACTTTGTATTACTTCTTCCCTATCCTTTATACACACACACATATATGTGAAAAAAAACACGTATATAACCCAACATAAGATTGGTAG
>PVKA01004517.1:0-98376 GCA_004027165.1 Ctenomys sociabilis
TAATTATTGAATCTTTGATATAATTCAGCTATAAAAAAACCTGTAAATATAATTTCATGTATGCACCTTGTACAATACCAAAACGCTATGAAAACAGTTTGCAATGTATTAATTCATCGACTCTGTATGGTTAAGGTGTCTTGAAACTGTCTGATTGACATTTGTATTTTAATAAAATAAAAATAAATGGAAAAAAAAACAAAACAAAACAAAAAAAAATAAAAATAAAAATAAAAGATATTTGAAAAAGAGAATAAAATGATGAAGGCAGAAGCTAATACAATAAAAAGTGAAAATTAGTAGAAATAATAAATAAACTACAAGCTTTGATAAACAAATTTCTGACAAAACTTAAGACAAGATGATATGTATTCTGAAAAATGTAGTGCTAGAATAGTTAGATATGTTTTGATAATTATATTTTATAAAAGAATAAAGTCATCAAAGGTACATGGTTATATTTAAATGCTGGATAAAAATGCTAAGTTTAGGGAATTATACCTAGATCAATTACAAAACAAGAAATATAAAATGCAAGTACAGAATTAAGTGTGTTAGTATTTGGCATAATTATCAACGCTTAACCTCAGAATTCTTCTAAAATTTCAATAATTTATATACATATTTTACCAATGTTGTATGAACATGTTGCTCCTATATGAAATAAAGACTCTTTGTGAAAGACAAGAAATTTTTTCTTCCATTCTAAACATGTAGTAGATGCTTTGAGCCACTGTTGGCAATAACACAAAAGTAAATTTCAAGTGTATTTGACAATTAATATATGAATATAATTATAAAAATCCTCAATTTAACAATTAAACTAATCCAAATTTCATTGAGAAATAGCATAATTTTTTAAAAAGTAGAATTTCCTTCTAAAATCAGTATCAGAATAACTCAGAAATGCAATTATTAATAAGTAATATAATTCTGTTATTTTTAATTCTATAAAATATTTGGTAGTGTACATACACTATGTTTAGTAATAAAATTTTACATATAAGGCCATGAGTCTATTTTCCAGTATCACAGTGCAAATACCTTGTAGAAATCCAAAGTAGAAATTTATATCACAAAAATTTTACATATAAAATTTTATTTAAAACCATGTGGTATGAAACTAATTTTCTAAATTTTTCTTTAAAGCCTGGAAATAATTTAAAGAGTTTGTTATCACTGTTGGCATTCATTTGGCAAAAGATGCTACCTAATTTATGGTAAAACATAGAACATATATAAGAATTAATCAATGAAATATGATTTATGACTTTTGTTTTTTATTTGTTCAGTGTTTTCAAATTATATGATCACATACATAGAAAGTGTAAAGGAAAAAAAATTAAAAATGTTAAATCTATTAAGAATACTCATAATGCTTGCAAGGTTATAGGACTATAGCATAATCAATTAGAAGAGATAAAAGAAAGTAAGGCTAAGTTTTGTAAAAATTAAATCTGTATAATGTATGAATTCATCAAATTAAATGCTTAGTCCACCATAAGAACTCTGTGCAGAATACAGCAGAAGATGCACTTTCCACATGAGTAATATGACTTAATATTACTGAGGTATAAATTCTCATTAAACCAATTTATAAATTCTGTTAAACACCACAAAAATCTCAACAAAGTTCTGTTTCAGAAACACCTTCAGTAAAATGTGCAACGGGAAGTTAAATGGCTAAAAATGACTAAAACTGCCCTAGAAAATAACAAAAGGTTATCCTAGCAGACCTTATGGGTCTTCCCTGTGTTTAAAAGTATGTGGAATCAATGTAAGAAACAAATACAACACTGAATCAGAACAGAAAGCCCTGCACAGAATTTTAAGTGTAAGCAGACTTGATATGAAGATCATATTGAAAATCAGAGTGCATTATTTTGAAAATGTTAACTTAGCACTCGATGTTTGGTATAAAATGACTACTTGAAGAAAATGTCTGTCACTATACAAAAAGGAGGCCCTAAATTCCACCTAAATGTGAGTATACTAAACTTCAAAGTTTATGTGATATATGTTCCTTTTTGATGGGAAGATTGATACTATTGTACATAAAAATAGAGTAGGTTTAAAATTTCAATTTAAATGAATCAGGTAACAATAGAAAATACACCAGTAGTATTTTCATCATATTTATAATTTATAGGAATTATTCAAATTATCAAAATGAAGACAATATCCACTCAGAAATGTGAAAAATCACTGAATAGCCAATCCCTAAAAGGAAAGCTATCATAAGAAAAATATTGAAAGATGAATTACTACACTTACATTAAAAGACATGAAATTTTTTAAAGCCATGAAATTTGCCTGCTATCCTAAGAACATGAGAAGAATTGGCGAGATAACTCAGTAGACTAAGCGCCTGATTAGGCAAGCACAGGTACCAGGTTCCCATCCCATATGTTTTGCCGTCCCCGTCCGGAGGCGTGATGATCTGGCCACCAACAGCGGGCATGGTGGCACATGCCGATAATTTCATCACTGGGGAGGCAGAAAACAGGAGGAACACTAGGAGTCTGAGCTGAGTAGTGCGGCTGACCCTGTACCAAATACACTAAAGATGATAGATAGATAGATAGATAGATAGATAGATAGATAGATAGATAGATAGATAGATAGATAGATAGACAGACAGACAGACAGACAAACAGCAAATAAATGCCAACTGTGTATTCACTGGGAAAAGAAGACCTATGACAAACCAACAGAGCTGTCTGAAGAGCAGTATTTTCCACCTATCATGTGTATGATCACCAGGAGCTTCCAATCTTGGATATAAAAATACAGAGAAGAATTTTAGAGACAGTGTGTAAAGGGAGGAGCTGAAACATTATGCTAGGACACAGGCATAAATTAGATACGTCATAGACAAATGCAACAAGCCATCTGGACAAGTGGTATACATAAAATATTCATCATGACAGAGTTTATATTAGAATGTATTGGTTCAGTTTAGGTGGCCATCGCTAGGGGAGGCTATAAATAACATCTGATATATGCACAAGCATACACAATGGTATGCTCTCCAAGAGGCATGCAGCCAAACTTTAGATCTTAAAAATAAAATCTAGAATGTAAACAGTGTAAAAAGAGAGTTAACTTCAGAAGAAAAAAACATATCATTTAGATACATTAAAAATAAATGTGCATACAAACTCAATGCATAACTTCAAGAGTTTGCATTCAAATACTTTAAAATCTGGTAGAATATAGATTAAAACGGTATAAAGTTCAAACATTGGCGTGGATGCCCATGTAGGGAAAACACTTTGATTAGAGAAAAAGAGGAAACAATAAAATGAAATTTAAACTTAGCAGTTTGCATGAGTGGATCGTAAAATTATAAGGACAACATCTTTTGAGAGTTGTTTTTACTGATAATGTCTGGGTGCCTAGGGGGAGTGCCTGGTACATATTTGTACCAGGAGAGGTTCAATTGGATCAGTTCTGTAGGTCAAATTTCCTGTATGGAGATGATGGAAACATATAATTTGGTTCTGCTCATTTGTATGTTCATTTTTAATAACAGTTATAGAACTTAATATACTAAGCATTTTTGTGAGTTTAACATCCTGTGACTATTTTTTACTAATAATTAGTTTAATTATTTGAACTTAAATAATATATATATATATAATGAATTTTCTCATTAATTATAAACATTTTTCAGCAGGTCTTTCAAGTTTTCTTATGTAATTACTCTCTCTACAAAGAACAAAACTTTCATATTGTAATTATTTCATGTTCACACTTTTTTAGAATATTAATTGTACTAATGGACATTTTTTTCATCAAATTATCAATAGGTTTTTCATCTTAGTTTCTTTCTAACTGTGGCTTTAGATTAATATTAAAACTGTCAGAGAACTATACTGTTTCACACAGTGGAAGTTTTAATATTTTTCCAATTAGAATCTCATTTTATCATTTTTAAATTTCATCTCTAATATCTCATAATATTTTTCTGAGAAAATGATGTTCATAATGAAAATGTATCATACAATCTGTATAGAGCTTGTTATGAAATGACAAAAGAGGATATAGGCTTTTACATAGAAAAATAAAATTCCTCTGCCAGAAAGCATAGTTCCTATTACGTATGATCATTAATCACTTATAATGAAAGCAGTCTTTACCCTATAAATAGAACTAACAGATACTGCAAAGTTTCTACTTAATTTAAAAAATCAAATTAAAAGTTCCATAAACACAGCACAACTTTATGGTGATATTTTAACATTATGTCAAACTTTTACCTGAGAAAAAGATTATTATTTTAAGTAGAACATCTATAGAAACAGCCAACTTAATATTATGAAATATCATAGATTTTCCTTTGTGTAAATATTATTATTGTAGTTTTAATATATATTCAGATTTCTGATAATCTACCATCTGTGGTGCGTGTCTGTATGTATCAGGACGACTGCTTTTACACTTCCACGCACAAATCTTCTTCAGCATCCTCCTTCCTAGCACAGTTCAATTGGCAGAGGAGAAATAGGTTAAGCAGTAAATGGCTAAAAGGCATCCAATGCCTGTGTGTCCCTGCAGTCCCCAGGCACTCACCCGGAGTAATAAGAAATTCCTGGTGCATGCACAGTTATTCTTATTTGATGAGTTTGGAATTCTTTATTTTTTTTTCTCCTTAAAATGAAAAGAATCCTACAGATGCTGACATTAAACATACTGATGGGAATTATGATCATATGTCAGAAAAATATATAACTCCTTTGGGCTCTGTAAGAAGCTGACAGCATTCCCATAAAATATTAACTACCGACAATAAAATCCCTTCGCAAGGAGGTAGAGGTTAGTAGAAAGAATCTGGAAGCCCTCAACAATGAATTTTGATTAACTGGGTGAATTGAATTCCCTTAGTCTAGTTGCTTTCTGGCTTTACATAGGGCGTATCAAAATTCATGGAAATCACTACTGTATATTCATTATGCAAATGTTTGAAAGACGTAAGAGATGTTGAAGTTCTCTTCCCAAAGGAATATATGAATAATTAAGTGGCAATAATACATTTGAAAGAAATGGAGACGGTAAAGCAGTACCTTGTCTGCTAACTCTGTCGAAATGTAGATCTTACTTCCCTTGGTGGGCTTCCCCTCGGTATGTACAACAGAGCACTGCCTTTCCTCTAACACAGTTTGTTGGTCTTTACAAATATAATTTCTTGTTCTGACACATACCAAAATAAAGTGTGCCCAGGAATATTTATATTAGGGTTTATTTTATAGGTATTCATCCAACTAAGGAATTTAGATAGCCAGATGAAAAACTGTTCTTTTTCAAAAACAAAACATGGCTTGAAATTAAATACATTAACAATGCAAAAATAAACTCTAGATTTCCAAGGATATATGCAATGCAAATGAAGCATTCAAAATATTAAATGGGCATTGGAATTCATTTGGCACCTTTTTTTTGTGTGTGGAACCGGGAATTGAACTCAGGCCCTTGCACTTGCCAGGCAAGCACTTATTCTACTGAGCTCTCTCCTCAGCTCCTTTATTGGGCATCTTGAAAGGCAATAAATTAGTTTTGACCTTGACACGAGTTTATTACTGTTTTGCTTTTACAATTAAGTTCCAAAGAGTAACAATAAGAAATTTATATCAACCTGAAAAATGTTAGTCCTGATACAATAGTTACTGTCATATGTTGCATATTTGTCGTGACATATGCTGAAAGTTGTGCTCATCAGGAAAAACATTTATTTCTATAACTGCATTTATAAGTGTGCTAGATTTTAATAACACTCCCCCCAAACAATTAGCACAGGAACCAATGTTTTGTGCAGTTTTTCTGAGCTGAACAGAGTCAACAAAATTCACTTTGAAAATAGTGGTTCTACAACTCAATATCAATAATCCCAAAAATTAGAGGAATTAGCTATAATGTTGTAAAATTAAGTCAATATGCCCTGAAAGTTCTAGTTTTCTCTCCTACCATAAAATTAATTAATTAAAAATTGAACTTCCAAAGTTTTCTTAGATCAATTCAGATATTACCACAAAAACCTGGCTTTTGTTAACAGAATGTCTATTTTTATATCCTAAAGGTCTGACTCAAGTTATTGACTTGGGATTCTTTCAACTGATTATTTGTCATATAATCAGTTGTATATTTGCAACATATTTTGATAGTTAAGGTAATAAATTTATTTTTGCAGCCATAATCATGTGCTATTTCTTAGATTTTTATGGTGCTGGACCTCATCCATACTAGAGGAGTGGTGTAACATCAAACCACATTTCTAGTCCTTAATTGATTTTTCATTTTGAGACAGGGTCTTGCTAAATTGAGCAGGCAGGGTTTGAACTTCTAACCTCATGCCCCAAGAACCCAAGTAGCTGGGATTATAGTCATGAACCACAATGGCCAGGTGCATGAATATATTTTAAGTTTTAAGAATATATTTATACCAGGCGTGGGGGCGCATGCCTGTAATCCCAGCACTTGGGAGGCTGAGGCAGGAGGATTGTTGTGAGTTCGAGACCAGCCTAAGCTACAAAGTGAGCTTAAGGCCAGCCTGAACTGCATAGTGAGACCCTGTTTCAAAAAGACAAAAAAAAAAAAAAAAAGAATATATTTATATACAGGGAGTAAATGGCTAAGATAGTAAACTTTATGTTAATACTAGTAATGTGACACCTGACAGCATATAAGTGTTAGCAAAGTGTCATATAAAACATGATTATCATAAAATATATAAAAATATAGGTAAAACAGCAATGAAAAAAAGAGAAGAGATAGGGAAGCAAGTAAAGACTCAAATACTCTGTTTAAAGAGAATATTTCTGACCTTTCAGGAAAGTAAAAATTATTTCACCATGTTGGTTCAGTTAGGAAGGCAGTCACTATCTAAAAATTGACAAACTGAGCCATGCCACAGTTTTCAAACTAAAATAATTTAGAAATGGGTCAAAATTTTGTGAATGAATATGAATAAATACATATACTAAATAAAACTAATACATACTAGTTTTATTTAGTCTTTATGGAAGAAAAGAACATTGTAAATATAATTTTAGGGGCCGGCGGTATAGCTCAGCGGACTAAGCGCTTGCTTAGGTAAGCGTAGCGGCCAGGTTTCGATCCCTGCTTCAGCTTGCCTCCCCGGCCCCGCCTTCAGGTGCTCTGAGCCGGTGATGGAGTCCGGGCGCGGTTGCGCGCACCTGTAATTCCAGCACTAGGGAGGCAGAAAGCAGGAGGATCACTGTGAATGTGGGCTGCATAGTGAGACCCTGTGTACAAAACAAGAAAAAACTAAATATAATTTTAAGAGCAGAAAAACTTGGAGAATGGAACAAATGACAACCACATCATTGCCAGATAGTGATGCCCAAGACATAATAATAATATATATATATATATATATATATATATATATATATATATATAATTTATTAATGTAATTCCACTTTTCTTAGTAGAACTATATTATAGAGTTTCTAGATTATAATAAGAAATGACAAAAGAAAAAATATAATTCTAAATTATTTCCCATGGAAATGACATATATCAAGACAGTAAAATCTTTTATTTATTATGTCCATTTTAAGAATAAATAAAATTTAAAAGATCATTCCCAGATTGAAAATGTACAGGTTTTTCCCAAGGTATTTAATTTCTTGGAATTCTATTATAAAGTCTGTGCATGTTAAGGTATAACCCTCTACAGCCATGTCAAGCATATGTGAATAGTTTGTAAACTGTGTGTTCTTAACAACCTGATTTCCATTGCTACCCAGAACACTAATGATTTTGAAGGGTAATGCAATGTAAACAAAATACAGAGAGAGAGAGAGAGAGAGAGAGAGAGAGAGAGAGAGAGAGAGAGAGAAGAACAAGGGGCTGGGGAGATAGCTCAGTCATCTAAGAGCCTGCATTGAAGCAGGAAGACCCATGTTGGATTCCAAGTATGGCATGCCTTCCTGGCCCTGGAACCCAGGGTACCCGGGCTGGCCACCAAAACTAGGCATGGTGGTACAGGTCTGTAATTCCAATACTAGGGAGGCTGAGACAGGAGGATCACCAGGGGTCCGAGCTGTATAACCAGACATTGTACCAGACAAATAAATAAATAAATGGTTTTAAATAATGTTAACTACTTTGGTTGTTAGTTTCAATTGTTTCTGTTCTACTGAAGTTAATGTTTTGTGAGGTTGTTCAGATGAAAGCTTTACTTATTTTCATGTGTGTCTTCTGAAGTCTCATTTTATTTACTAAGGTCAATGATCAGAAAAGCAAACTCTTTCCAAACTAAGTGAAAATACAAACTGTAATCACTAAGAAAGTTTAGAATAGCAATAAGCTTTACATTTAATACTATATTTTGTTTTATTTGAACAACCAATGCAAAATTCTCTGCAGTCAAATGACCTGAAAAGAAGTAATGAAAATTCTAGTTTAAAATGGCCATATAAATAGGAAAGCTTATAGTGAAAATAAATAGAAGAGACAATTTTGCAACAAATAAAAAGAAGAACATTCTGAGAAAAAATTTGGGTACGTATTTGCGTGATATTTATATGGTTCAAAGTAGATGCATATTCTAATTCTCAAATACATGTATCAGGAAATGTTTGCAAAGTTAACAGAGCTACTATGATTATCCTAATTAAAATATTTTCAGGTTATTTACAGGATAATAGCAAGGAATCCAATTCATTATTCTGTAAATTATGCAACAAACCATTAAATACAGCGGTAAAATCAACTGACACAAAAGAAATATAATTATGTTATATTCATGGAAACCTTCTGTGAACTAATTTCCAAATATCAATCATGAGTGATATTCATTATATAAACATCAAAGGAGCACTTATGTTTTTAAATAGCACCAACAACTTCATGCTATCTCAAAGAGAAAAATGTTCAATCAGAGCCTCCTCATGACTGTGATGGGTAATCCCTAATCATCTGAAACTCAGAGCATCATTTTGTACAACAAAAGCAAAGGAGAAAAGCAATTGCCATTTCATCAAAGGGTCTTTTACTCTCTTTTGCAAATGTGATGATTTATTCTTAATTAACAACTGATTAAGCGGTATTTCAGAACTTTTCTAACACCACACAAGAGTAACTCCTAAGTAATCAAGACATTAGATGAAAATTAAAACAGGAATGCCATGAAATGTTGATGATCGACACCTGCATTACACAGCTGTTCAAGTTCACTTTGTAGGAAAGATAAACTAATCCAGTGTCCATCATTTTGGAATGTTAAATAAAATATTCACTCAATCCTTTTTAAAAAGATGTATAGTTCACAATATTACAAAATAGAAAACTTAGACTGAAAAGTGAAAAAAAAGAAAAACATTAGAAATAAAGATAAATATGATTTTAGAAATAAAGATAAATATGATTAGTAATAAACAATGCTAATAATGCAATTTATTTTCTACTATATAATAGTGATTAGTAGTTAATGTTTTTTTTTGGAGGAACTGGGGATTGAACTCAGGCCCTTGTGCTTGCCAGGGAAGTGCTTATTCCACTGAGCCATCTCCCCAGCCCAGTAGTTAACATTTAAACCATAACATCGATAAATATTATTTTAAAATGTTTGAGATTCTTTTTATTTTATTTTATTATTTTTATTGTATTTGAAACAAGGTCTCACTACCCAACTCAGACTTGTAGTGATCCCCTTGTTTTCAGCCTCACCTGCACTGGGATTATATGTATGTGCCACCATGCCTGGTCTCGAGATCCTTTTTATTAATAAAGATAGAAAGTGCATGGGCTGGGGAAACAGCAGAGTGGAATATGTGCTTGCCTGGTGAGTACAAGATCCTGAGTTTGATCCCTGGTGCCACCAAAAAAATAAAAAAAAGGATAAAAAGTGCTAAAAGAAAACTGAGCTGAGGCTTTGTAACTGCTGGCAAAGATATACTTCCTCATGAAATATATGCATAGATATATACCAGCATAATATAGTAATGTAACAAATTAAGGATGGAATCCAGTTTTGCAGAGTAAGGAAGTGATTGACCTAAATCTTTGCTTTATTTGTTCTAAAAGAAAATCAGTTACCAAAATGAGGTGGCAGCTGAGGATCTCCCCATTTGCCAGCTTATGTGAACACAGGATAGGGTTCTTCCCTATTAAGCCACCAAGAAACCCACACAAAGATGAATGGAGCAGAGCAATTCTTATGAATGAGAGTTATCATGAAAATCAGACATAACCAACTTTCTTTTCTTTCTGCTACTCATAACCAAACCTGACTTCCAGGGAGGCTGTCTTTCCAAATACACTTTAGTGGGAAACACGTCCAATTTGGGAAAGTGCAATACAGAAAAAGTGATTTGCCTCCCAATAGAGAAGGAGAAGCCTTGGCCCTGGAGGGTGATCTAGACTGGGAAGCTGGCAAAGGCCACTGGGAAGAAAAGCATGATACAATGACATTTGCTTCTAAGACTTTCAAAGGAAGGGAGGGAGGGAGAGAGAAAAGGAGGGAGGCTGTGGGGGGAGGGTGGATACTCTGAACTTGCTAATAATTACTGATTGAGTTTTAATAGTGCACATTATGAAAGGAAATTGATTTTATTCCAGATATTTCATTATGTGCAGGAAGCAATATTCCAGGATTAAGCCTAGAATTATCCAGAGATTATCAGAAGTTTGTGACTAGACCTTGAGCATACATAAAGGGCTCATGGTCAAAGTACTTGAGTAACAAGAAATGGGTAATGTCTCTTTTCCTCTTACTGCCTGAAACCAGAAGTCTGGATATTAAAAATACATTCAGTTGTAATACCATTTCTTGGAGTACAAGAGATATATACTTCATGAACATTTGTTTAATTAATGGTGAAAAAACACCAAAACCAAAATAATTTACTTTCATATAATTGGCAAAACTAGAGATTCTCCTGCGTTAATTTATCTTGAAAATTAAAAGTGGCAATGATAGCTATATTTTACAATATACAATAAAACTAGTTTGAAACAAAGCAGGACACCAACATGAATGGCATGAATAATCCAGGTGCCTTAACTGATGGTTCAATGCAAATGCAAAAATAATTAACTTAAGTGGCTTCTTTTTTCATCCCAAGGAGAATTTATTTAATCTATGCAGAAGCAAATACCACATATGAAGAATGTCTTCTAATGATAAATGTTTTTCATTTTATGAAACCTTCTTGAATTATATTTGGATATTTGCAAATATTTTCCAAGCTTCTTAGCTTTTGGCAAAATGAAGCATAACCTTTCCAAACATCTCCCACTTACATGAAATGTACAAATGACTGTTCTGAAAGGAAATAATTTTATTCTAGTAATTCCATAATCTAAGAATTATGTGACTTTGCCTGGAGTGCACCTAAGACGCATCTGATTCAGTCTTAAGGCAAGTGTTTTTCTAAATTACTTTAAACAGTGAGAATCCCATTTCATCTTCTATATTTAGGCCTCTTCAGACATAGAAAATTACAATTAAAAATTTCTTGCCCAACTTTCGTGAAAGTGTTGGAAAGCAAATAAATAGATAACTCTTATTTTAGAGCTGAATACAACAGTCCTATTTTCATAGAATCAAATTAATACAGACTTTGACTGTTCCATTATTATCTTTATAGAATTGAACTCTTTCCTGACATTCTTTCTATGACAGCCCATGGCAATCAAACCAGTGTAAAATGGGGATAGTCACATGACTAGAACAGACTCTTCTTGGAAAGAGACTTGGGCTTTCATAATGTCACCATAATTCAAATTTAAATTCATCATGGTTCTCTCATTAAAATTTCAGCTATCTCCATGTGTTTTGGAAGAGTTTGAACCCTGTGTCTTGAGTTTGAATCTCTGCTAGCTGTGTGGCTTATAATTCCAATTTTCTCAGTTATAAATGAGAAATTTATTGTTTACATTTCCAGATTATTTGTGAGGCCATTCTATAATATATGGAACACTGAGCCCAGGACTTGTCATATAATAGCCACTTAACTGCAAGTATTAGTCTTTCCTTATGTTTCTAAAGCGAAGTGTGAAAGTCACCTTCATTATTTATTCCACCTCTCTTCTTCCTTCCAATTATATGGTATCACACAGGCACTGATAAACAGCTACCTGCTTCTCCTAATTGTTGTGGAACTAGTCTTCTCTGCCCTCTTAAACAAACACGCTTCGCCCAGAGTCTCTAATTACTTAAGCATTTGTAAAATCCTTTTCCTTGCTCTAGAGGCACACAAATATCTTTCTTCTTGGTATATCTGTACAATGACCTGTAAAGCTTTAATGATTATGCATTGACCTTCCATACATAATTGAGAACATCAAGTAAATTCCAGGGTTTTGTTTTGGTTTGTTTTTATCATTTTTCCCCTCATGAAATACTTGATCATAGATATAAAATAAATGAAAAATATGTTGGCTGACTTATTCACAGGGTATGATTTGATTTCCGGTTTTGAAATATGGTTAAGATAATCCAAGTAAGCACCTTAATTGAAATTTTCCTTCTATTTTAGATGGATCCTACCCTTGTGCCATATCTTCTACATGGAATCACCAAGAAATAATAGTCTTATACATTACTAGGTTTATATTGTATACTGTCAAGGTTTGTTTCCTGTGACCAATGTTACCTATTCAGCTAGCTGCATCCAATTTTGATTTTATCAAATAGAATTAACACTTTTAAAGTAGAATTGATGGGCTGGCCAGGAAGCTCAGCAAACCAAAGCACCTGCTTAGGCAGAGAAAAGCGACCAGGGTTTGATCCTTGGTGACCCATGCTGGACCCACCCCTGGGGCTGCTAAGAGGACAATTATGACTGGGCATGGTGCACCCTGCAATCCCAACTCTTGAGGGGCTGGAAACAGGAGGACCACAATGAGTCCTATCTGTTAAGTTAGACCTTGTGCTAAATTTAAAAAATCAAATAGAATTGACATTTTATTTATTGATTGAATTTTTGGTTGACACTTGCAAAAATTGATATCTTTCAGTACAAGGGACTGAATAAGGGCCTTCACATTAAACTTAGTCATTGGTTTTGGAACAGTGTTTTGTTTAGTAGCTGGCTTCTCAGGCTTAAACTTATGGATCTTCCTGCCTCAGCCTCCCAGGACATTGTTCCACTGAGTATAGCTCAAAGTCTACATTTTATTGTACTCATCTATTTATTCATTCATATGCTTCTCTCCATCCTTCACTTGAATGCCTTCAGTTAACAAAACATCTATGTTTGCATTGTTAATGATTAGTAGGCTACTTTACACAGATAATTTAATAAATGCTTGTTGCATGAACAAATTTATTGTATATACATATAAATTCAGGTGCAAATATAGAAACAGGTACAACTTTAGGCACAAACTTATACACATGTTATATTTTTTCAGATATTAATGGCGCAAAATCTGTTGTTAGTTTTAATTTGTATATTGACAGTAGATTATACAGCAATAACAAGAATAGCAGCAACATTAATAAATTCATGCTGATTTTCTAATGCCTAATAAATCATCCACTGGCAATTGGATCAGATATATGCTATATGATTTTTATACTGCTACCAGAAAATCTATAATTTGAAATCAGTCTTTATAGATGAGGAATTTGATGCTTTACAAGTTTAAGAAATGCAGGCAAGTATTATAAAAAATCAAATAGGAAAAGGACAAAATATCCCCATGGAGGTAGGCAGAGGCAGATTAAGGAGGAGACTGGAGAGAGAATGCTTGAAAAAACAACCAGGCAGGACCAGACATGTCTGGAATCTCTGTGCCTGGGAAGCTCCTTGTGCAGGAGGATGGCAGAGTTCATGGCCAGCCTGGGCTGCGTGCTGAGCTCCAGGCCAACATTAGGACACAGCAAGGTACACTCTCTTCCACCAACAAAAAAAAAAAAGACCAAGAAGTAATTTCTAGTGGATAAATTAATCATTCAAGATCATCCTACTTCTCTCCTTAATTTATGTTCATCTATCTCTGATGTAAGCCTTTCCTTTCTGCTTCACAATCCCTTTCATAATTCTGAGTTTACAAAATTTGAAGCAACATAAAATCATTCTGAAATAAGACCTCTATTTTTCCCCTGCTGGTAACTGTTCCTTCTTCATTCCTAAGATCTATCAAGTTGTGCATTCTTTCTCCTCCTTGTTCAAATTAATGCTTTTTTATGTTATTAAGAAACAAATAGCAATAAGACAGCTTCAAAACTGATAATAGGACAGTTTTAATAATTAATATACTGTACATTGTTATCTTCTTAGTGGTTGCCCATATTATAAGATACAGACAGGATATCCTGTCCAAACACTATTGGTACAAATCTTGCTTTCCATCTATTTGAAAGTAGGTGTATATCCACCCTAACTCTACTGTATATGCAGATGCAGAATGGCCTTTGTATCCCCTTTTTTATTTAGTTCTGTCAGGGATGGGTATTCCATTGGAATCTAAAAACTGTAGGTGCGTGAATTCAGCAAAACAATCCAACACAGTCCAGCAGTCCACAATAGTAGTAGGTTATCCACAGAAGTTGTTGATTTGAGCCTTTCTTGGCTCAGCATATTAATATGGCTTTACTTTACATACCTCACTTTTATATGTTTATGCTGGATGGTTAAGACCAAGTTAAGGCAAGACCTACATAACAAAAAATGTATCTTTTGTATCTGATCAAGTCAGACAAGTCCCCTCAGAATTTACCCTAAAGCCCAGTACCACAGTTTGCAGATCTTTTGTCAGTGTCAGCCGTGTGGATGAGTCACGGCCATTGCTTGACCAATTTGTTCTCTGCAAAAGATGAGAGAATGTTTTATCTCTATGTGACTATCCTTAGGCACATTCTATGTCATTATCATGTTGCTCTGTGGCCCCATAATCTCCTTGATCAGAAAATTTGGAACAAAACGTAGTTGCATGATGTTATAGTACAGGTTCTCTGTACTATATAGCACATGTTCTCTGTACTATGCCCTGAGTCTTCACTGACCTTGAAAGACTCCCAAGTCAAATTAATTCTTTGAAGTACACTGCATGACTGGCTGTGGTCAGATGGGAAATAGTAACTCTAGTTTCTCGTTCTTTTCATAGCTCTACCTCCTAGAAACACCTCTTACTGAAGGTACTATTCATCTCACCAGCACCCTAGGTCTATCTAAAGATCCCATGCTCCCATCACAGGAACTGGGATTACCTGGTGATTTTCTCCTAGATGTGAGAAACAGTAGATAACATAGACATAGAAAATATAAAGCTAGAATCCCATGTAGTTTGCCAGTTTAGTTTGGAAATTGCGGACATAGACAATTTGGCTGTGAAAGAGTTAAGCAGTCTATTTCTTGTAGACACCACATACAAAACATGGTTGTGAACAAGGAAGTTGGTGGATTCCTTGTCAATTACACTTGGTACACCTTCCTATCCTTTAAAATTTGAGGTATTCAAGTAGCATTTAGCTTAAGAACATAATTTTCAACATTAGAAGCTACAGACAAATGTCAGTTGGGTTTGTATTTTGTATTTAAACGTTCATTTTCTCAAAGCAACCACAGCTCTGTCGTAAAATATTGTTTACTTATAACTGCCATTTCAACTAGTCCATAATGCTGAGGGCCCATCCTGTGGGCCAATGTTGAATATATTCTGCCTAGAAGGGCTGCTGGGATGTTTACTGGAAATCCTCACCTGCCTTTTTTTGGTGGAAGAGAAAATTTAAAAATATTTAAACCAAATTAGACAATCATTTAAAAGAAGATACATGTTTGCATAATCGTGCAGTCATGCATCAGTTTTTAGAGTTGTCGCCAAACTTAGTTACTTCCACAGTCCACAGTATTCATTGTCCTTTCACATTTTATATTTAATACGTGCTAAGCTCTGATATAATCTGCCATACTGGTGGATTTATTCATCCCGGATAAAGCATATAAATTCTTTAATTCTTTAGGCCTTCTAAAAAGTTCAAATTAAATCTTTTAAAATGGCAAAGAAAAGCAATTTACCTTCACTAGCTCTTCCTCCTACCACTTGCAAATTACATATATTTCAAGTCTCAGTCACTTTTCTAGTTAATGAAGTTAATGGCTTCCTCCTGGTGCATAATTCACACTGTGCAATCTATATAATAAAAAGCAGAAGATGATATAGAATATTCTTGACATTCATGAATATTAAGTGTTGAAAAGTAATTAGATGATAAAAATAGAAATAAAAATAAAAATAATGAAACACCAAGGGAAATGTTTGCATAGCAACACATCAATTTTAGGAAGCTGGCCCGGAGAAAATTGTGGCAAGTATTTCTCTAGTAACGATGATTTTCCAGAGCATTTTGATACGTGTCATCACATTTCATGTTTCTAGTACCTAACATAAATATTCTTCATACTATACAGAGTAGACTCTTTAGAGTAAAATAAGGCTAAACTCAGCTTAGTCTCTGAGCTGTGTGGTACATTTCTGAATTCTGTGTTTTTCCATCATGTTCTACATTTCCTTTTCAACCTAACATAATTTCCCTTTTTTATTCTGCATGAATCAGGTTCTTTATAATAATATAATATAACCTTTCCTTCTTTATATAAAATATTATATAAAAACTTGATTATATAAAATAATCAAGTATATTTTTTTTTTTTGAAGAACTGGGGATTGAACCCAGGCCCTTGCTCTTTCCAAGGAAGCTTCTTCCGCTGAGCCATCTTCCAGGCCCCTCAAATACAATATTGTTATGGTTTGTGTATAGGTGTCCCCAAAACCTCTTGCAGCCTTGAGGTGGCTTCTGGAATTTGACTGAGCATCGTGGATGTGGATGCTGCACCTGCCCTGGCTTAGGTAATTTGCATTATAGAGTAAGGAGGGAAGGGAATCCAGCTGCCTGGCCTATTTCTACTCCTCTCTGGCTCTCACTCTTTGCCACTGCTATGAAAGGCTGCCCTCTGCCATGTGCTGCTCTGCCTTGGAGCCAGCTGAGTGTGTACTGAAGCCTCCAGTCACTGAGAGCTAAATAAGCCTTTCCTTCCTTCCTTTTGGATGTCAGATGCATGTCTCAGCGAAGAGAGAAGAGTAACTGAGACAAACACATAACAAATTTTAAAAATTATTTCATAGACAGAGTCAAAACTTTGACCTAAAACTTTTCTTTCTTTTTCTTTTTTGTATGTGGGAAGGATCTACAGTGTCTACAAGGCCTCACTAGATAGACCAGACTCCTAGTGATTCTTCTGTTTTCGGCCTCCTAAGTGCTGGGATTACAGGGCCACACCGCCACCACACCCAATCCCCATCTCAGTGAGCTCCAGGGGAAGGGCTGGCTTTGCATCCTGTGCTCTGCCCAAGGGGGCCCTTTAGGCCACTGGCTATCAGATCTACCCCCCCCTTTTTTTCAGAACTTTTGATAACTGCATTCCATTTTCTCCTTCTTTCGAGAACAGTTTTTACCCCAAGTTGTTTTTGTTCTCTTCTATATGTTTACCCATAGCCACAATCCCAACACCCTTCTTCTTCCAGGTGCCCTTGAATTCCTGTCTCCTAAATTTTAGTGTCTTTCTCTTGTGGCCTAAACTCATAGGATTCATCAGGAAAATTCCCTTAGTATCTCACATGTAGCATTCACCAAGTAGAAGTAGTTTAAATCTCCCAGTGTGCGATTCACATATCTTGGCTGGTAGGTCACCCATTCCCACAGCCTCCATAACTGGAGACCACTCCAAGCCAAGTGACCAGACCTTCCAGTGTTGTTCTCATTGCTATTAACAGGGTTTTAGTGCCCAACATGTGGATGTCTATATTTGTTAAAGAAAGAAATGAGCAAAATTGGTTTGTCCAGCAATATTTTTCAATTTTTTTATTATTTTAGGGAAGGCTCTAAAGGTTGTTCAGGGTTTAACTACTACGTGGGACTCATGGTGATTCAACTGTTTACAACCTCTCATGAGCTGAGAACACAGTTGCATATCACCATGCCCAGCCCCAACGGCTGTCTCAGAGTGTCCCTGGTGCGGGGCCAGCACAGCAGGCTGGGGATCGAACCCCGGCCCTGAGTCTGCCTAAGCAGGCACATTAATACCCTGAGCTGTTTGGCCTGCCTAAGTTTTTAAAATTCATAAATTTCTTTCAGTGTGAAACACTGAAGCCCCTCATGCTGCCCATGCAATGCTGCCCTACTCTCCTGTAACCATAAGGTAAGCACGCCATGATTCAAAAAAGTTAAATAAAAACTATTATAAAACATTTATCAAAGCAACACTGATATCATTTGGTAAATGATAGTGTGAAACAAAATCATACTTTGAGACATTGATATGAATTAACTACCACAATATAAGTCATGTTGTGTCACTTTAGCAGCATGTGTCCCTCTATTTTTTGTATGGAAATTTATCAAAAATCCCATTAAGATTACATTTAGTCAATATTCATTATTTGTACACTAAACCCACCACTACACTTTTCTCCTTCTTCTGTGTTACATAACCAGAAATAGATATCCATGCCACTATAAATATAAAGAAAATTTAGACCCTAGAATTAAGCAGAAATAGTTTGTGCCAACATAGTCACAAATACAGACATGAGATGACAGATAACTTTGAGTGCACTTTGTGTGAAATTTATTATTCTAACTGCACTGAAAATACGTCATTGAATACTCTTCTTAGAAATTATATCCACAAATACAAACATTCCAATAGTCTACAGATCAAATAATCAATAAAATTCAAGCCTACCTGACATATTTTCTTTCTACAATACAAGAATGCCTTCTAGCAGGCAGAAAACTTTCCAGAGAAATTTTCATGATTATCCATTTGTCCTTTGCACCTAGTAATTGCAAATTATCTTAAACAAAATGAGGACGATAGCGACTCCCAATTTATGAGTCTCAATGGCAAATTAATTGATCTACTCTAATGAAAACATATAATCTCAGCTTGGGTATGTTTCAGAACTTCAAGATATAGACAACTGTAGAGAAGAAGAAAACTGCAATACTGCTAATAAAAAGAGTGTAAATTAGAGAATGTCAATGCAACCTACAAATACTAACAAAAATTGTTTGGGGTAAGGAAAGATTGTAAAAGAAATTTGTCTGACCATTCCTGTGTATAAATGATGAGGATGAGCCAAGTAATTTTTCTGAATAATGGAAGAGATGAGCCAGGCTGTTTATGTTGAAGAGTCACATGCCATTTTAATTCATTTAAAATGGGCTTTTGAGATTAAAGTTAATAAGTAAATACCAAACTTTATGCAACAATAGAAACTACTTTTAATTTCCTTGGATTAGAAATGCACATCTTGCTTATTATAATATATGTGTGCTTCGATAAAACATATTCATAATTATCACAACACTAATATTTATAATGCTGTCTCATTTAATTCCTTAGAGATATGAAGCAAAGCCTAGGACCAGCCCAAAAAGAAGTCTGCAATATTCTCTGAATAATGATGTACAAACATTATTAAAATAAGAATCTATTCTTGCTTCTACCTAACCTCTTTTGTGTTAAATTTATGAGAAAAATTGTTTAAACTGTAGGAATAAGGAGGTATAGCATTAATATAGTAAATGTCAAAACATAGAGTTTCTTCATTTCCTTAGGTTTGCCATATTTATAGGTAATTTTATTAATAAAACCTGGATTACTACGATAATGTGCAAATTTCTATTTCATATGGAAAAGAAACCTTTCCCATGTGAATGGGGAAGTCCTACCCAAAGTGGCCATAAACTTCTTGAGACCTTGCCTCTGTCTATTGAATGCATTTGCTTCTTCTGCATATGATTACATCTTTCCTTCTTTGTCAGTCTGCTTTGCAACCAATGATAATCACAGTGCTGTCTCTAGAATGACCTATGAAAATACTTGTTAGACTATCAAGAGCACATAATAAAGCTAGAAAACTTATTCTCTTTTTTAAAGATAGTTATAGAGGTGAGGGAGAGACTACTTTTTTGCATGAAAGCACAGCCCAAAGAATTTTAGGTATGACTTTTTCCATTTAATACCAAACGTATCCTACAGGGCACATATTTTATCATTTGATGACTTCACTCTTAGAGGTTCAATGAGTTTGTCTGTAATCAGAATGAGGAGCTACAGCAAAGCTGGCATGTAGCGTGGATCTTGGATCTCAGGTTTCCTGCTGCTCATTAACCTTCTATAAAAGCAGAGTTCAATTGGAGCTATGGTTTTCGATTTGACTGAATTAAGATCTGTTGGAATAGTGGTTGTAAATGCAAAGCTTTCTGATTTGGCCTTTAACAATTCTGAGAATAAATGATGTTTTTTTTTTTTTAATTTCATTTCACTGAGCAGAGCTGGAGAGAAGAGCTGTGTGCATAGGTGGGTGTCCTTACAGATTTAATCCCCGTGCTCCAAGGAAGGGACTGGTGTCCTACATTAATGTATAAAGATAGCTAAGTCAACAGTCACAAAGTGCATTCATTTTGATTGAGGACAGAATTATTCTTTCCCCAAAATCATATAAGATACTGGATTGTCTTCTATTCTTAACAACCTATGCAATTTTTTTAAATTGGTAGAATGGAGTGAGTTACCAAATATTCTCTGTATAGGATTTAATTATGTCCTAGTTAATGGATCATACATATAAGTGATATTTCAATAGATATGTGAGGAATAAAAAGTAGGTTTTAAGATAGAGTTTAATAGTACAGCACTAATCCATACACAAGGTCCTGGGTTGAACATCTGCACTGATTAAGATAAAGTAAAAGTGAAAACAAGCAGAAACTGAATAGGAAAATATAGCTGATGAATTTCATTGACTCTAAGATGAGTCACAATACCTATGTTGAGGTATTAAGTGATTCACATTAAATTACATGAGAAAACATATATAAAAAGGATATATCATTTTTGTAAGAAGACTAGAACATATCAGAATAGTAATATCAATGCCTGACCTTTCATTAGTACTCTTTCATTTCAAGTTACTTTGGAAATACAATTTTTCCTCAGGCCATTAATTCTATGGGAAAAGAGAATACATCTTCCTCATGTTTTAAGACCTAATGGATTCTGCTATGGTAGAATTGGGGTCTGTCCACAGTGGACAGGATAACAAAGAGGTATAGCTATTAACTCCTGGGGCTCAGTACGGGGTAGTTGATCATGGAGAGTACACTGGGGGCGATGAGCATAATTCCTGTGGATATCTCATTAGTTCACACAAAAAGGAGTTTTCATAGAAATTAGAGACTGACTTTGCAACTTTCTGGCTTGTTTCCCTGTGATGTGATTTGCTCTTCCACATACTTTACCCATGATGCCACTTACCACACTGTGATAGAGCCAGTGAATTCTTCCTCCAAGATGGAGCCCAATGGACAACCACCTGCTAGACTTTCAATCCATGAACATGTGAATTAAATACTCCTTTGGGTGTCCATGACCTAGTACGAAATTTTTTATGATGGCAACAGCAAAGGGGCTAACACAGTGCGGTACATCATCTAAAGATTAAAAAAATATATGAAGGAGAGGAAAATGAAAGAAGGAAAGGAAATATAGAAGAGAAAAAGGAATGAAGCAAAGAAGGAAAATGAAAAGAAACAAATGGAAGGAGGAAGAGAAGGAAGAACTATAAAAGGAAAAATGAAGCACTGAGTAAGTTCAGCTTTTGCTGTGGCCAATCTATGGAGTCACTGAGGTATCAGCAGATAGGGAGTAGGTGTTTCATGAATCCCAACAGTTTTCAATCCCCACATATTGTCAAATAAACAAACAAACAAACAGATTTGAAACATGGTCA
Source organism: Ctenomys sociabilis (assembly GCA_004027165.1). NCBI lineage: Eukaryota > Metazoa > Chordata > Mammalia > Rodentia > Ctenomyidae > Ctenomys > Ctenomys sociabilis. The sequence continues at coordinate 21,775 of PVKA01004517.1, forward strand.
GCATAGGCAGCCCTCGTACATGTATTAGTTATTGAGAAGGAAAATAACTTAAAATCTTAGGAAATGAAAGACTTGTAAGGTAGGATTCCCTTAATGCCTATCCATGAAAGATATTTCATGTCTGTGGCCTGGTAGGACCTGAAACATACAAAGGGAAGTGAGCAGTAGGCTCAGGGCTGAAGCTGCTTCTATGTTCACACTTGATAACCAATCATTCAATTTTGTGTCTGAGCCCTGCCTCCTGTTTGATCAGTGGCAGCATTATTATATTCAGATTGGAGCAGGAGCCCAGCTGTGAACTGCACATAAAGGAATTTGTTCTACATACCCCTTTCAGAAGCCTCGTGCTTCAGGATTTGAGGTGAGGCTGAGAAAGTGGTGCTAGTGCTGGACAGTGGCTGCAAACGCCGTACATACTAACTTTGCCAGAGAAGTAGGCTTGCACAAAGACCATGGTAAACCACCAGTTCTAAGATTCACATGAAAACCCTACCAGTTAATGCTCAGTGACAAGCTGCATCTTAGTGGCACAAGACACGATGTACTTCAATGAAATAGCTGCACCAGGTGGCACGCTGTGAGTCAGAGTCCAGTACTTACTGTAGTTTGCCTGCACCTTTCCCGTTAATCACTTATATCCCTTCCTCTTCCCCATAGTCCCCGTGCATCTCAGTTTTGGTAAGGCCACAAGCCACTCCTTGTGAAAATGTAAAAAAAAAAAAGGCATAACTGAAGAGTTGCTTTGAAAAGACAAAAAAGCCCAATAATGAAACAGCAGAAAACTGTAAGACAACCCACAAAAAATACAGCTTAATTGAAAAGAAAATTCAGAGTCTGTCTTATACTACAGCTTTATTGCAACAAGTTATTCAAATCTGCTTGTTTGTTTGTTTGATAATATGTGTGGACTGGCTAAAAAAAACTCATAAAACTTTCAAAATTTTCATCTCATATGGAAGACAAGAATGCTGCATTGAAGCAGAAGTTTTTCGAATTTCTTAAATGAAAAGAATGTGAACACATAGAACAAAAAAAATTACTAAAGACTACCACTTCATCAAACATTTGCAATTAAAACTATAAAGTGTAGTGACTAAACATTGTTAAAGCTATAAAGATCTTCATAAAGACCTTTGCTGTTGGTGGCAGGTGCATCCTTCCTGTTGCTAAGGACATTTGCTGTAAACTTTTGGGGGAGGCAGCTGATGCAAGGTGGCACATGGGTCTCCTTTGGCCAGCAGGAGAACTGATAAAACAGAGCATATTTTCCAACAATTGTTACAAAAGGATTAATAACTGACCATGTACTTAGACCAGGTTGATGAGTCTAGCCATGCTGATGGTGAGGCAACAATATTTGTTTATATACTACATATTTTTCAAGAAGAAAATATTTAATCATATTTACAAAATATTTTAAGTTCAGGAGACATTGAGGAGTGAACTCTCATAACTGAGTAGCTTTCTCCTTTCACTGTTTGGCTCAAAGAGGTCCTCTTCTCACCATGGGTTTGTATAGTGTCATCCATAGAGAAATTCTATATAACCAAAACAGTATCTCTTGAACTTAAAATGTTTGTAAATATGATTAAAATTTCATCCCAAATAAAGTTTATAGCATTAGCTCAAGTGCAAGGCTGTGCAGAAATAAACACAAACGGCATACACTTTCAAAGAGAAATTCAACTTTCCTAAGGTAGACCACTGGCCAGAATTTTCTAGCTGCATCATCCATTACAGAGATTTCTTTTAGAAAAATAGTCCCAGCTGCCAGCATAGATCAGTGACACAGAATAGGTTGAAAAACCCACTTACTCCTGTGATATGTTCAACCTATTCAACAAACTCCATCTGTCACTTTAAGGGAAAATGACAATTGTTTTCAAACAGGCAGATCTAATAGCTGTTTTTAATGCCTAACTGGAATTATGAGGGTGATAGGTGAACACCAAGAATTTTGACATTAATATTAACAGTTTCTGAAAGACTTTGAGCCAGAACCTTTTTGCTTCCCAACAGTGCATTATATCTATCTTTGCTTCCAACAGGTGTCAAGCCTTATGTCCTAACCACAGCAGATCCTTAAATTAAGAAAGGATCCAGCTATGCATTGTTTTTTAGGGAAAAATAACACATCACATAGGTTGTCTAAAACTAAAGTGCTTTTAAACTCATTTGAGAGATTGCCTCTTAGCATAATACATATCTAAACTAAGTCCATTGGTAGAGTTCATGGAGAAGGTAGAACCTGGTCAGAGACCACTGCTAAAAAGCATAAGACTATCTTCAAATAACTTCTGCAGTGGAACTACTTCTGAGACTGGAATATAAGACAAGAATCACAATTTTACTTCTGAGTTGCAGAGAAGGGAGACTATGTTCATAGCAGTGCCAACATGTGAAGTGGAGCCTTACATATTTCATTACCTACAATGGAAGTAATTAACTGTGGAAGAGATTAGTAAAAGAATAAAAAGAAAACTCAGGAAAAAAAGAATATGCCAGTTATATTAATTTTGTGGAATAGAAGAGCATCAACTACTTAAGACTGTAATTGGACTTTGAGACAATTTCAAATCTCCATGATGTCTAGATTATCGAAATTGTCAAAAAAAAGGAACTAAATGTTATTCTTCCATTTTGATCATCCTATGTTTGTGAAACAGTGTTTTCTACCGTAACAGCAGGAAAAATCAGATTACACGGCAGACCAGGCCTATGAACCCCACAGTGGGCATCGCTGTTTCCATCACCCCCAGAAGGGACTGTAGAGTTGCATACAAACAAGCTCAGGGCTTCCACTGATTTCATTCTTCATTTTTTTTTACATTGCAAAAGAGAACATAAAAATAATAGATACTAGAAAAGGTACAGACTTAAAAAAAATATGATAGGTATTCGCCAGTGGTTGTTACATTGCACACTGCCGCCTTCAATGTAGTTGCTCAAATTACAGACATTAACATATAAAATTGATCACAGTAGAAACCTGAAGCAATAACTGCTACCTTCAAGAACCTGACCAATTAGTACTATAATCAACTTAGTTATCTTGTGTATATAGGTATGAATTTTATCCCTTCCTTTTCTTTCTCCTTTTTCTCATTCCATTTGTTTAGTCCTTACGCTCAAAGTAATTTTGTATTATATAAAATTTTGTATTGTGTAATACAAAATTACTCAGCTATAAGGAAATATAAACTTGATTTTTTTGGAAAATGGATGCAATACATCGCGGGGACATAAATGGCTATGGTCAACAATTTCTTTGAATAACTCACTACTGTTGTGGAATGCTGGACTGTGTTGGATTGTGTTGTCGAGTTCAAGCACCTAAATTAGTTGAATGACAATGGAGTGCCCATCTTTGACAGGTGTAGACAAAGGAAGAGGTATAGAAAGGAAAAATCATGATGTGTCTGTATAGACAGTACAGTTGGGATAGATAACACTGTGCTTCTACATAATCCTATGAGAGGCAAAATTTGCACTAATGGTGGTTGGACAGGATATTATGTCGGCTTCTAGTACTATGGACAACCACTAGGAAAATAACAAGGTAGAAAGTATTAATTATTGAATCTTGATGTAATTCAGGTATAAAAAATTAGATACGCAAACAGCTACACTTTATTTAATGATAAGAGACATACGGCATAATAATGTCTGTAAGTATAATATCATGTGTGCACCTTATATAATACCAAAACATTATGAAAACGGTTTGCAGTGTACTAATTTATGAAATCCATCTTGTCAAGGTAACTTAAAACTGTCTCATTGATATTTGTACTTCAATAAAACAAAAATTAAAAAAAAAGAAAATGGATGCAACTAGGCACTATACTCATAAGTGAAATAAATCAGATATGCATGTGTAAATATTGTATTGTATCCCTGAGACGATAAGTATAGGAACTTGAAAAAGCAAATAAAATCTGAAAGGTACAATAGATATAGTAAAACAGAAAGAAACTTGTTTTCTATTATGGTGAGTTGTATAAGAATTTTATTATATGTTGCATTATGAAATAATAGGAGCATAGTACAAAATAAGTGTAATTCACTTGAATAATCTTGAAACCCCACCACCACCACAACCTATAAAAAAATTTGTTTTTCAGTGAACCAGTCCCTTAGGCCAAGAAGTCTGGGGACTACTGCCTTAAAGGACAAAACTAAGAATGTTTTAAAATGAGAGGGAAGAAAGTTCAAGGAAATTGTCTAGAAGAGATGATGCATTGGGACTCTATGTCTCTCAAAATTTTATGAATGTATTGTCAAATTTGCTGACCCCTTTCGAAGCTTGTTTTACTATTCTGAGAGGATGAGATCAACTAAGACACTGTTTCAGGGTTATGTCTGGTTATAAAAATCTACCTTTAGTACACTAGAGGAAAATTAATTTGATTTTATCTTTCATTCAAATGAAGACAACCTTTCTACAGAATGACATTGCCAGTAGCATACACTTACAAATGAAGAAGCTATGAGCTATATAAATCTTCAAATTCTTGAATCTCCTGCCGTTCATTTTCTGAGCCCTTATGAGTCAGAGAAGACTAGAAGGAAAATAAAATTTCCCACTCATTGACTCCTCAGCTTTAAAGTGTCAGCATCTAAATTGTGATCAGCACTATGCTTGAAATGGAGACTATGATCTATTGGCTTTAAACTGATTCAACAATATCACTGAAAGAAAAGGAAATCCCATGCTAATAACAATGCTAGTATCACATTTGGGAGAGGATTTTGTAACATTATGGTGAAGTTCACCTATTTCAGTCCCAAAGGTATTTTTTTCCACTTGTAAATAAAATTGAGTTGGATTATTTAAAAGAAGAAAAACGAGCAGCTACACAAATTGAGATTTAATTCAGCATATGGCAGGTAAGAGAACAAGGCTCACTTGGACAGCCTAAGGATGACCAGTGAGGGAGTGGCAGATTTTATAAATAGTTAAAACAGTAGCCCACAGCTGTTGTATTACCATTGTCTCTGAGTAAGAAATAATTTGATACAGTCTTTCCAATTATATGAACTGTCTACTGCTAACATATATTCCCACTGGTGAAACCCTTAAGGAGTTCAAAATCTCTTCACTCACGTATTACAACTGAAATACCCCATTCCTTATGGTTGTTCAGGTACATGCGTGAACATCACCTGGGGAATCTCTGAGCATCAGCAACTCCCACATGTAGCACAGACCTGCCCAGGTGAAAGCAGCCTGGATGCCCATTTCGATTTGTCATTTCCACCATCTGCAGTTGTGACTTTTGACTTGAATTTCAAATCTGAAACCTCTATTTGTTTGCTCTCTCTCGAGCATGAAAATTTATATGGCCTCTCTTCCAAATTTAGTATTCATGGGGGTTCTTTGTTGTACTTCAATTCCAGCTGTTCCAAATTTGGTAAAATTCACCCTGTAGCTTTTCCATGATACAGTAACAGACAAGGGAAAGTTAATGATTCATTCACAGATTTCTGAGGTAGGGCAGAGACTCTTGCATCCTCCTGACAACCAAAAGAGTCATGGAGAAAGCATACTTGTGTTGTCCTTATTTTGTTCTATTTTTGAATGAGAGACTTTGAGAGATATGACTTACTTAGCTTAAAACATATTTGATAAATCAAATCAATGAAGAAATTGTGTCCAGTACTTTGTCTTTCATTACTGAAAGTTAATGATAAAAATTATAATAATATTCAAGAGTAAACTGGGGAAAATACACCTGAAGCAGTCAACTTTAGGTGTATATAAGAACATAAAATGACAACAGAGTGACATCATTTTTAAAATCAAAAGTAACCAGAGGAACATAAAAGTTTTACCTATAGATGGAAAAAGAGTATTGATCTAACTTTAAATGTGAAGGCTACATGTTACACATACAATTAAGCTTTAATTAATGGGAAGCATCAATTGGATTTTGTTATATTGCTGTTGAAAGAGATAAGCAAATAATTTAAGTTGGAGAGTTAATAAAATATAGATGAAATGAAAACTGTTCGGTATAAACCAGTCATTCTCCTAGTCCTCCCAAAAGAATTCTATGCAATGATGCAGTTACTCTATGTAAGTGCAATCGTCTATAGCAGTCAGTACTTGCTTGTAGGTCTCATATAAAGCAATTGAAACTTAACTAGTGCCACTGAAAATTTTTTAAAATGTTGATTATTTTTACTTTGAATAGCCACCAAATGGTAATGGTTACCACACTGATGGTACTATTTTTATATTTTCTATGTCTCTTGTTCTTATAATAAAATCTTGACTACAAAATAATGAGTCCTATACTTTTGCAAATAGGAAGGAATAACATCATCAATTAAAGTTGTAATACTAGCTAAAATAAAATAGATTTAGTATTGTGAAATTATTTTCAACAGCATAGATTCAAATAAATCCTCTATAGGTAATTTATTATATAGGCCTTACGATAAAAAGAAGTTTGATAAAGAACACGGCTCCATGGATCATCTGCACTTAGATGCTTGCTCAAATACTCTTTCATAAGGCAGCTTCAATGAGGGAAACTATCAGTCATTAACCATCTTTAAAAGTGGTGATAATTCTGACATTGCAAAAATCCTAATGGGATTAATTGAGGTAGGGCATTTGGAATCTGGTACAATAGCAAGGGCATAGCAGATAGTAGGCAGCTCCTCAGTTGTGAAAGTCCCAAAGTATATTAGTTATGTGAAGTTTGGAGCAGGCACACACTTCTTGTAAAAGGTGGATTCCTTTTACAAAAAGAAATAGAGAAGAAAGAGAGAAAGGAAGGAAGGAAGGAAGGAAGGAAGGAAGGAAGGAAGGAAGAGAAAGAGAGAGAAAGAAGAAAGAAAGAAACAGAAAGAAACAAAGAAAGAAAGAGGGAGAGAGAGAGAAAGAAAGAAGGAGGCCGGGCGTGGTGGCACATTCCTGTAATCCCAGCACTTGGGAGGCTGAGGCAGGAGGATTGTTGTGAGTTCGAGACCAGCCTGAGCTACAAAGTGAGCTTAAGGCCTGCCTGAACTGCAGAGTGAGACCCTGTCTCAAAATGACAAAAAAAAAAAAAAAAAAAAAAAAAAAAAAAAAAAAAAAAAAAAAAAAAAAAAAAAAAAAAAAAAAAAAAAGAAAGAAAAGAAAAGAAAAAAAGAAAGAAGGAAAGAGGGGAGAGGAAAAAAGAAAGAAGAAAATAACAGAATTAACATAAATCCCAACGACTACTAAATCTTGAGTTTTAATCTTAAAAACAAAATAATGATAAAGGTAAGTCTAGCACAATGTATTTTATTGATAGTTTGCCTTTCTTGAAGCTAAGAAAGTCCATAGTTTTTAACAATCCAATTCTAATGTCTGCGATAGCGACTGCTTCATGCTAGTCATTTAATGCTGATTGAATGTAGAAGACATTAAAAATAATTCAGTCACGCTCCTTTGGGTTGCTTACACTCCATAGCCATAATAACTAGGGAAATGCTTATTCCACTGAGTCATATCCCTGGCCTTTTGAAAATCTTTGCAGGGATGGAACTGGGGATTGAACTCAGGCCCTTGCGCTTGCCAGGGAAGCACTTATTCTATTGAGCTTTCTCCCCATCTCCCCCATAATAACCAGAAGGGAAGAAAACAGATGTAAATTATTCTTCTCTTCACTCATGTAACTAAACTCTTGCTTTACCACCCCCCCAACACACACACACCAAATCTTCTTTTCCTTCTTTCTGTCCCACGGCAGTACCGCTTTTCGGTAACACCATCTTGGAGGTGGACATGTCCCGCTGCCACGCTCCACTTTGGAGCTGCCCCATGGGATCATCCAGTGGTATCAGCAAACGACACTTGTAGCAAGTTGAACGAAGACAGTTCAATGGCACATGGTCCCAAGCGTTCATTACAAGTAAGGAAGAGTCAACATTTGAAAACAAGCAATAGCATCATTTAAGGTTGAAAAGTTTTATAACATTGCTGGTCATTGAACTTTCATTACTCTAAGTTTAAAAGCAATCAAATGCAATACTTCCCACATCTCAGGGTTTGATGTTCCACCTTTTCTCGCCTTTATCTCCTTTGACCTTCAGCAAGTGTGCAATTAGCATACTGCAGTGTTCCATGGGCTCCAGTTTTGTCTCCCTCCTGTAAATAGGGGCTTATTGACATTACTAGGCTTAAGTTATACTTTTACTGAGCTGTTTTTATTACAAATTTTTACACATTCTTAGTTCATAGTAGGAATTACTTACAATTGAATTTCTTCCATTTTTTTCATCAGATAAATGAACATCACTGAGGTTCCATTTAAAAAATTCTAATTTGCAAAGGGATTTTAAAACAGTGATAAGGGTGGGAATTAAACCTACTTCAAATCACTTTTGATCATAACAAAAGACATCCAACCAAATAATATTAATAATAACAACAATGATAATGATTATAAGCAAATGATAGTGGCATTTATAGTCTCAGCTACTTAGAAGGCTGAGGCAGGAGAACCACTTGGGCTAAAGAGTTCTAGCATAAACTGGTCAACACAGTAAGATACCATCTCTAAATCCTCCACAAAAATAAAAAATAAAAAAATAATCTTATACTAGGTGAAAGAATTGCATTCATTGAAAGACTTCAAAGATTGTAGTGAAATGAATAGTCCATGCATTTGGAACACAATTCATTCTCAGTATGATTGTTAAATGTTGAATCTTGTAAGATAACTTCCACATTGTAGTTGTACACATATGTAAAAATTAGAACCTGAAATAGCTGGAGACATAATTTAAGTTACTTTGAAAGTGTTTGTGTAAGATAATAGAGACCACATAGGGATGAATCTCTTTTTTTAAAAAAGGCCATATAGATTATAAAGAAGAGAAACATAAATACCTGGAAGTTGCAGCTACAGATAACTATGAGTTTAGGATTCTAAACACTTGAGATGTTATGAACTAAGGGTAGCCAATGCTCCTACCAGCAGAGCCAGCTCAAACAACGCAAAAACAAAGTAGTGAAGAAATATTACCAAATATTTGAAACATTTGAAACAAAACACTTGTGCCTGGAGAGTCTCAGAATTAAGGAGGACATGTGCATGCCCTGCTGACCCGAGGGGGCTTGGAAGGACCCGGGTCACACATTGTCTCAGAAATGGGTACCTTGAAAAACCTCACTTCTTGGGGGAAAAACAGCCAACCTGGGAAAAAAGAGTTGCTCCTGAAAGCTTTGAAAGAAAAAATATAGATTTTACACATGTGTGAATGTGTGTTACCTTAAATCCCAATTTAAAATAATGCAATAATAAAATTATGTCGCAATTTTGAGTGAATTCAAAGAAGAAACAAATTATGAGTATGGAGGCTAAATTCAAACTTTCACAACAAAACAGATTTCACTTAGATTATTTAGTAATAGCTATACAGTAATATAATAGAAGCAACAACTATATTATTCAAAGCTAAGGAAGGGCTTAACAGTTGTTAAATAAATTTTCTTCAGTATAAGAAAACAAAAGTGGAACTAGATTTAAATGATTTACGGAAGGTCATAATCTAAAAAAAATATGAATTCTTTCATAATCCTTCTGGAAAAATAAAAAGCCATAATTTAACATATTTAAATACCCCACAGATTATATAAATAAATTACCCTGAGAGGCCAGCTTTGTGACTACTAAAATAATGAGATCATAAAGCCAAAGGAAAACAACTAAGCTACTTCAAGTAAATGCACAATTACTCCAAAGATGAAATTCTTGTTGACATCATACTTATCATACTTATCTAAGCAAGTAAACACTTTATTAACAGAATTTTAACTTAAAAAATTTAAAAAACAGCAATTTAATGCGCAGCCAACGTTTTATTCAATTATCAAGCCTACATTAAACATATGTATGTATTAAAGAACTCAGGGAATATTAAAATTTTAGTTCTTTCTGGGGAATCTACTAGAAAAATGAGTTTATGTTCAAAACATAATTGAGAAGAACTTGGAAAATCACTAAGGATGAGCCAAGACTATATTGACTTTCATATTTAGGACAAGAACAAAGGTCAGAAGAGAGGAAAACTATGCTTACATTGTGTTGCATATTCTAACAAAAGAAACCTTTGTGAAAATAATCAGAAAAGTAACCAGACACAGCAGCACATGCCTCTTATCACAAAGATCGTGGTGGCTGAGGCAGGATGTGACAAGGTATACCTGAGTCTGTGCAATTCCGTGCTACTCAGTCCATGGCTGGAAAGAAAGTATCTATCAATGCTCAGTGAGAGCTCTCTACTCAACTACCAGAGAGAGGGAAAGAGGAAGAAAGGGAGAGAGACAGAGAAAGACAGACACAGAGAGAATCACACACACACACACACACACACACGGAGGGAACTGGAGAGAAAGACAGAGAGTGAGAGTGAGAGAGAGAGAGGCAGAGGCAGAGACAGAGACAGAGAGACACACATACACAGAGGGAGGGAAGTGGAGAGAGATACAGAGAGTGAGAGAGAGAGAGAAAGTATTTTATTGTAAGTAGATGCAAAAAACATGTAATTTGCTTAATTATTTGTACTAACAGGGAGAGAGAGACACAGACACAGACACAGACTCAGACACAGACACTCACAGAGAAGGAGAGAGAGAGAATGATAGACAGAAACAGAGAGAGATAGAGAAGCTAGAGTGTACCACTCACAGATTGTTACTCTGATTTATCTTTGCAAACTTCTTTGGATATTTATTTGGGGCAGGCATATTGAGTGTATTATGGAAAAGATTAAAAAAGGAACCAGTATTGATATTGTGAAGAATCAGAGTTCTGTTTGAGGGAGAAGAACAGTATACATGAGACAGAAAAGGTGAGAAGAAAACACTGAAAATTTGAGTCAATTACTGTGACCACTGCATTAAGGATAGTGTGTGTGTGTGTGTGTGTGTGTGTGTGTGTGTGTGTGTGTGTGTGTGTTCTAGTCCTTGATCCCTACTGAAAGGTCTAAAGGTAATGACACTCCAATAATAATCAGAAATCTTAGTGGCTAGAAATTGTCTTCTAAGAGGAATCAAAACTACTTGGAAAAATGCTCATTTTATGTTTAGGGCAGGAAAAATAAACAACTGCTTAATGGCTGCTGAAAAGTAGGTAAATGAGCTAATTTTGGCCAAAAGAGTTTCATATTTTAGAAATATGTCGTATTATGGGTCTGCCAAATAGCTCGGCAGATTAAAGCTCCTGCTAAGACAGACACAGGGGCAAGGAGTTTGATCCCCGGGCTGCTGTGCTAGCTCTGTCCCCAGCGCATGCTGAGACAGCAACTGAAGCTGGATGTGGTGGTGCGTGCCTGTAATCCCAGCCCTTGGGAGGCTGTAAACATGAGGTCACTCTGAGTCTGACATAGTAGTGAGATCCTGAACACCCTGCAGAGCCTATCTTAAATTTTTTTAAAAGTCATATTGTTTCATATTTTCTACTATTTAAAATTACAATCATATACAATGTAGAAATCAAAAAGTACATATTTTAAAAGGCTTCGATTAGTGAACTTTCATTATCAGAACCTATTCTTTTAAGCAGAACCCAAATCAAGAAACAGAATATTATCTGAACCATAGAAGTAATACTCACATACTATTAAGCATAGCTACATTCCTGACTTTTAGTAACACAATGTTTTAAATCATTGTTAAATTTCATAAAATGGAATAATTTAAGGAGTTATTCTTCTTCACACTTACTTGCAACAAAGTATTTTTGTGACATTTAGTTATATTGTGTTAGAGATTATTCATTCTGATTGCCATTTAGTATTTTATTGTAAGTAGATGCAAAAACATGTAATTTGCGTAATTATTTGTACTAACAGGAAACACTGAATTAAGAAATTGTAAATTTATAGAGCCACTATGAAAAGTCAAAAATGAGACATATTCTTTCTCACAGAAATTTGTTACCAAGTATGCAGACAGAATGATAGTCAGAAAATATCATTGTAACACTGAATGCTCCCAAAGACAGTCAATGCACTTTTGGCAATTAGGACAGCTTTACCCTGGAACAATTTATTCACAAGGTTTTATTCATAGTTTGTACTTATTAATGATAAATGAAAGTGGTAACACTAAAATCTTGGGAGCTCTTGTGATAAAAACTTAGAATTATCAATAATAGACCTTGCATTGGATACACTCTCAAGTAGCTAATACTCTTGCTAAAAAGGTTGAACCTAAATCAGTTTTTTTTTTCAGTTTTATGTATCTGGGATAGGGTCTCACTAAGTGGCTTGGACTGGTAGTGGTCCTCCTGTTTTCAGGGTGAGATTACAGAAGTGCACCGCCATGCCCCAACTTGTTCACTGGTTCAGTGCATCCCAGGTGTGGGGGCTGGTGTGGCATGTAGGACCAGGGATCGAGTCCTGGTCCCTGAGCTTGGCAAAGTAGGCACTTAGTCCACTGAGCCATTTTGCCAATTCTTGAACCTGAATTTAAATGTGAATTAATAATTAGACAAATCTAGATTATATATCATTATGTAAGATAGCTTCCCTGGAAAGTTAAAAAGAAATTAATATCAGGAAAAGTTGTTGAAGGGTACACAGATGCTCTTATAGATGTAGAAAGACAAAGCAACTATCCTAAATGTAATAAAAATTCCAAAAGGATGGCACTGGGACATTTAAAATCACTTGAATTTTAATAATTTGCTAGATATAATTATATTATCAAGTTTTAACTTCTTGGATGTGACAGGTAGTCACATATTTATGTAAGAGAAAATCTGAGTTTGTAGAAGAGATATTAAGGTCAAAAAAATGAAAATGTACTGTGTTGAAAATTGGTTAGTTTAGATAAAGTTACATGGATTTCATTGTACTAATGCTCCAATTTTCTGCAGTTGTGCCAGAAAATAAATAAAACAGAAATATATACACAGTTTGTCTTACATCTCCTGACAAAATATACTTAAAATTTTGAATTTTATGAGATGTAAAGTAATATTCATTTATTTTAGGTTCATTATTTACTACTTACAGATCAACAGATCAAACTTATGAACCAGTATTTCTGATGAAAATATTTTATGAATATTGTATGCTTTCAAAATATTCTTTTTGTTTAGATTTTGTTAAATGCCCCAAAAATCAAATGAAAATGTACATATAAGTCAAAGAAAAACAACTCTAAATGTATAGTTCATTATCTTCAGCCAAAAAAGGCTTAGTATAATATTAGTCGGTTTTTGCCAAGGTTGTAGAACCTGCTTTGTATTTCTTTTGGAGTCAAAACAGTAGTTAGAATTGACTGGGAATATTCAAAATTGTTGAGCAGAAATTGGTAACAAAATACAGCCTTGTACATACTTGGATTGGAGACACCTGGAAAACAACAAATTGGTTGAGAGAGGGGAAAAAAAAAAGAAAGAAAGGAAAAGGGATAGATCTCTGAGAATATGGACAGAGGTGGTAGGAAAACTAAAAACACAGAGGCTGGAGAAAAGCACCACAGCATAAACAACAAAGTCTTTCCAGCTCTCCCCATCTCTCAGGGATGGAAATCCTGTCTCCACTGAGGCCAGTAAGTCTAGCAAGGTCAGCAGTCGCAGAGAAGCAAAAGACTGGGGTGGCAGAGCAGGCCCACAGATGTCCATGACTGCTGTTAGCTGTAAAGCCGGCGTGGGGTGTTTCCCCTGGTGATAGCTTCCTCAAGGCAGGCTAAAGCTGGAGAAGCATTCCAGTATACTTCCGACCCTACCAGAGACAGCCTAACTGGAGATATTTTAAAAAGAGGCAAGTGACACAGTAACTATCGAACAGCTGTGCTTCAGAGTTTTTCTGGTGTCCCCTCCTTACACTTTTGCATGGGGTACATGTACTTGAAAAGAAGGTGCCATTTAGACATAGATTGAACTGATAAGTTTAATCTCAAGTCAGGAGAAAAACAGGAGCCCATCCTGCGAGCCAGAGTGCTCATATGCTGCTTTGAGATGTGCCTGGACCCAAAGAGTGGACCAGTGTACGTGAATCCCTGCTTTGGGAGCCTGGGCACAGCATAGGAGCGCAGGGCATTTGCTTTCCCAGTCTACCAATGTGAGCTGAGTCGTGGCTATCTTAGATGGCTCACTCAGCCTGGGGGACTCTAGGCACAGGGGCTGTGAAGTAGGAGAGCGCAGCATGAACTGGCAGGTTTGCACAGAGGAACTTGCAAAGGGAGCTGCCAGAGTGACCACAGCCCTAGAGCGGGAATCCTGGAGCACACACTGTTGAGAAAGGCAGCCAGTTTTCAGGATTGACACACAAAGCATGGCTGGAAATAAAGTGGGCCCTGGAGGAGACTCATCTCCCATGTAGCTCAGGAATTCCAAACTACAGAGGTTGGGAAGAAAACATTCAAAAATAGAGGTTTGGGGGCTATTTCTTTGCTTGCTTTTCTCTATTTGTGGGGCAAGCAAGTATATCTGTTGACACTTTTTCTCTTTACCCCTTTATTTCTTTTTATTTGTATTTTATTCTCTTTTTTGTTTTTCTTGTACTTCTCTGTTAATTTTATTTAGATGTAATGATATTCTTTTACACCTTATAAGGATTTATTTTCTGACTTTGCTGGCCTCATCTTTTCATTATTTTTGAAATGTTTACAATATTAATTTCCTTACTAACTCCATCTTTGTTCTATTGCCATTATCCTTTATTGATCTTCATATATTTAGTTGATTTGATGCTATTATTGTTGAATATTTTTCTTTTTTTGTGCAGGGTCTCACTACACAGCTTGGACTCATAGTGATCCTCCTGATTTCTGCCTCCCTAGTGCTTGGATTACAGGCATGCAGAATCACTCCCAGACTCCTAGGGGCAGCGTTGTTACAGAATGCCATGCCAGGGATCAAACTCTGGCCCCAGCACTTATCTAAGCAAGCGCTTAGTCCACTAAGCTATACTACTAGCCCTATTGAATATTTTTCTAATGTTAATATTGTTGTACTTGTTGCATGTAGTACTCACTGTTTAAAAATATTTGGTTTTTGTTTTGCCTAAATTACAACTATAGATGTAATTTTTATGTCTTAAGGGTAGTGCAGTGCAGTGATGGTACATTTCTGGAGAATTGTGCTGTTTGACTAATTACAGTGAATCCTGCCAAACAAATTAATAGAATTGGTTGCATCTGGGGACAGAGGTGAGAACCTGTAGTTGCATAGGGCCAAAATCACTGCAAAGTGAACATAAAATTACTTAGCAATACAGATATAATTTACCTACAAATCTTGGCAGACACAATCAAACTATTTCAATAGAAACATGGAAGGGAAGGCAATAAATATTTCTAAAGCTTTTCAGCTCTCCAATGGGTGATCCATGAGGCATCAAAGAGGACAAAATAAAAGAAGTAAATGACTGAATTGTATGAAATGATAAGAGGTGAGATGAGGAAAAGCAGGTCAGTAAGATGTATAAGAGCTAAAATATGATATAATTGAAAAGAAAATGGAACTAATAAAGCAATCAGCAATGTAGAAGGATACACAACTGACACAAAAGATAAGTAACAGTATTGCAATAATAAAGAACTCAAGAAAATAAAAAAGAAATTAGGAAAACAGCAACATTTTTATGAGTACCAAAAACCTTAAATACTAAAGAATTAAACTAACTAGTAAAGTGATGGACACTACAATGAAAACTGCAGGGCTCAGGAAAGTGTTACTAGAAAGGACAATTAAAATGGAAGGACACACCCTGTTCCTGGATAGGCAGAACCAGTATTGTCCAAATGCTCAAAGCCCAGTACTAATGTAAAGATTTAAGACAATACCAATCAAATTACCAATAGCATTCCTCAAAGAACTAATAAGTCAATCCTAAATTGACATAGGACCAGAAGAGACCTAAAAATGTGCGACTCCCAGCAACACAGGCAAAGTAGGAGGCATCAGAAAGCTACTGTGATAAAAATAGCATGTGATATACAAAAATAGACTTGCAGATCCGTGGAGCAGAACAGAGAAGCAGAAACAACCTTGGCATATTCAACCATCTGATCTCTGATAAAGGGCTACAACTTACACTTGAGGGAAGGTAGGGTCTTTAACAAATGGTTTTGGAAAAGTTGGCTATTCCCATGCAAAAGATTGAATCTAACTGTCTCTGCCATCATGTGCTACAAACTAAAATCAAAATGATCCAAGACATAAATATAAAAACAAAAACACTTAATTTGCTAAAAACAGAAACACTTTAATCTGTTGAAAGATAAAATAGGTAAAACTTCAAAAAAATAAAAATGTAGGCAATGGCTTTCTAAAAATTTTACTTTTTAAGCAAAGACATTTTGAATAGGAACCTAGTTGTCTAGAAACAAATGCTAAGATTCTGTGAATCCTCCTGTATACCTTTAATTTTATAAGGGACTGAAAATTTACTTAAAACTCTAGGCAGTTATTACATGAGTTATCACTTTTTACACCCCACTGAATTATATACTTACAAATTTGAACAGCAATAGTGGAATGACAGCTGCTACCACCTCACATAATGGGAACACTGGGGAGTTCTCAAGTCTGTCATCCGTATGCTAGACTTAAATTCAACATTAAGTACAGGTAAATAGATTTCTCATTTTTCTTGTGAACAACATTTGAGATATGATTAACATTTACTTAATGATGTTAAAATTGTGTTTTAGTTTTCATATTCATTTTTATTAATAGGAATTTATCCTATGCGATGGACATCTCATAGTATTTCTGAAAGATAAGAGGAAAGTCTCCTTTAGCTTTTAAGTATTACACCTTTATCACATCAATAAATAACATTATAACAATGATTCAATGTATTACAATTTAGATTAAGTACTTTCCATTATCCATTAGACTAAGAGAATGAACAAAAGTGATTTATTAAAGTTGCTCATTTACTGCAAATTCCTGAACAAATACACAAGAGAAGTTGGTAGGTCTAGATTGATTATTTTTCTTTTGCAATAAAATATGTTCAACTTTATGTCTATGTATATAGATTCACATATATAATTGACACTAGTGTTAGTAAATGTGCAATATGTTCAGTATGTATGTACATAAAATCAAGATTAAAATAATTTTTCCAATAAAGATATGATGCATAATACCAGAGTTGTCAAAATTTACAAGAATCTTGACTTTTTGTATTTATGTATTTGCACATTTATTGAAGCAACACTTTTTAATCTTTTTTGTACAGAAAGCAGAATGTATTGGTATTTTTGAAAAATCTCATTTTGAAAATGTCTACTTAAAGCCGGGCGTGGTGGCGCACGCCTGTAATCCCAGCACTCGGGAGGCTGAGGCAGGAGGATTGTTGTGAGTTCGAGACCAGCCTGAGCTACAAAGTGAGCTTAAGGACAGCCTGAACTGCATAGTGAGACCCTGTCTCAAAAAGACAAAAAAAAAAAAAAAAAAAAAGAAAATGTCTACTTAAAGTCTCAATTGTTCAGTTCCTGAAATAACTAGAAATTTTAGGCTTTGAAGAGAAACCTTTGTTTTTGTTATAGGTCATTTTCAAAAACCACTTCCTTGACTTTAACAGTCATTCATGATTTCTTTCTTTTGTTCTTTTCCTCTTTCTTTCTTTCTTCCTTTCTTTCTTTCTTTCTTTCTTTCTTGAGTCCTAAATGCAAGTATCATTACAAGTGGGAATTGAAGAAGGCAGTAAATATAATCAATTAAGTAGTCTAATACAAGAACAAAAATAAAAACTCAGAAATAATATCTGTAAATATAATATCATGTATGCACCTTGTACAATACCAAAACATTATGAAAACAGTTTACAATGTATTAATTTATTTAATCTGTATTGTTAAGGTGTCTTGAAACTGTCTGATTGACATTTGTACTTCAATAAAATAAAATTAAATTAAATTAAATTAAATTAAAAAAAAACAAAAACAAAAATAAAGTCAGAAGAAACCACTGCCCATATAGGATAGAAAACAGAATAACTGAGAGAGACAGACCATTTTCCACATTAACTTACTCTTCCCTCATCCTAACCAATGGCATCTGGTGGAGCATGTACTTACACCCTGCCTCCCCCAAAGTTCAGTTCTTCTGACAGGTGAAAACTCTATTAGTCTTATATGTTGCCTTAATTTTCTACTGTTCTTAACCTGGAATATTACTTCTCGTTTTTTATAGTAGTAGTTGACATTATGACTTAATTACAGAATCCTGAGTGCTAGGAGAATATGATAAATGGAAAACAAAAGTTGTTAGTATGACATAGAAGCAGTAGCTTCCTATACTGTCTTTACATATGCATTTGCCACTATGGAAAGGCAATTAGAAAGTCACGACAAGTGCTCACCTCTCCAAAATTATAAATGTCCATACCTGAAAACAGGATTTCAAAATTCAATTAAAGTTGTAATTACCTGATCAAATTCCAGTGATCAAATTCCAGTTTTACCACAGACATTAGTAATAACATAGCTCATACTACCTGTATTTAATTATAAAGTAAAAAATTTCCATTTAAATACTTATAAATAATATAAATTTAAATAGAAAAGAAACCTGAACTATTTTTATTATTTATTAGAGATGCATAAAATAAAACTTTCCAGCATTATTCTAAGTTGCACAAGAATTAAAGTTTCATACCATGACTCAGACATTGCTCACTAGCTACCATGTAGTAGAAGTTGAATAAATTTACATGAATTTTTTAATGCGTCGCAGACTGTGAAAGACTATTTTTTCCCCATGAAAGGCTTACCAAATTTTAATAACTGCCTGCAGTAACAAAGACAACTGTTCCCCAACACTTCTGTTTCCCAGCCATTGGGTGTTCTTGTCACTGAGACCACTGTGCAGTCCTGCAAGAATTTCAGTCCAAAGTCACATCTCCATATATGACTAGATTTCATACTGAAGGAGAAGTGGAAGTGATATGTGTCACTCATTGTTAGCACAAAAATGCCTTCTCACAGTGTATTATCTCATTTTAGGCTGGCGCACAAGCACTGAGGCTACCTCTCTAAGGTAACAGAGAAACACCATTGTCACAGAACCACCAGATAAAATAGATACTAGCTGACTAGAAAAGGAAAAAACAAAAAAAGAAAACCATCCACTGATTTTCACTCACAAAATTCTAATTGGAGACTCTCCTATGTTTGAGACTTGTATTTCTTATAACATTTGATGCTGTTCATACAATTTTAGGGTTCAGCATATTAGAGGGAGTGTAGGGTAGAATGAGAATCTTTCTGTAATTTTGGAAGGAAATTGATATTTCCACTGAGACACTGAATTAATTTGGAATTCGCTAAAGAAAGTACAATTTGAGCAAAAGGCAAGAGTTTAGGGGCAACTGCCACTGAGCATTTGTATTTTATATAAATATAGAATGTGATTCATGCAGTGGGGTTTATAATGCAATCTATTTAAAGATACTTTTAGTGAGTAAAGATGTATAGGAGGGAGAGAGAGATTGAGAGACGGAGAAAGAGAGGAAGCCCACACTTCGTGGCATATGTCAAAATTTGTTTTGACATTTACTCAAATGTTTGCACTCTCAAAAATAAACTTTTCAGCAAACAAGTCAGTTTAAGACACTGGTGAAGTCAGAAAAAAAGTCCTTCCTTCAAGGCTTTTGCAAATCTATTTCTTAAAAAATACAGAGGTTTTTTTCTCCTCTCACAACTCTTTAGAATGTTCCTCTAGGCTACAGCTACAGAGCACGGAATAGTTACCAGCCAGAGTCCTCACTGTCACAGACTGAGCTAGGAAGGCACTGAGGAATGAGGTGCAGAGGAACTTGAGTAGGTTATTTCTGGATAAAAATAGTAAAAGCCTCCACTTTTCTCAAACACTGAGCAAATCTAAAGTTACACCTCCCAAATTAAAAATGTAGACCAACCAAAAACACATTTACAGTAAGGAAAATATAAAATGCCATCTTTCAACAAGATCACACTGAAATCAGTAAAGCGACAGATGATAAATAATCGATGGGTAGGTAGAACAAATGATCAGAAAAAGAAGAAGAAAAATAGCTAAGAAATGGTGTCTTTGGCATATTCCAAACTAAAGATAACATTTCCTTTTGTTAGGATGGACAAGACTACATTTTAAAAGCCAATTAAGTAATGTGCATTTGTATGGAATATTCACTGCAGCTTCTTCATTAATGAATGATTTTTAAAAGTATAAAGAAATGCATGAAAGCTCCAAATTTTAAGTAATGAAACATTACATTTAATTTGGGTTTATTACTCTATTTTAACATTTTTTGGAGTTAGGGCTTTGGGTTTATGAGATAGGAAGGTGGCCATCCCTTCCATCCTTTGTTCAACTTTTGCCCAATTCAGGGTCCACTTTTTCAATGTTGTTCCACCAGAACACTTTGTAAAAATCTTTCTTTCTGAGGAGGAATTGTTTTGGATTTGCCAATGGAATTTATTGTTCAAAACACTGTGTTGTTTCTGAATAAGGTACAAAATAATTCATAAAACAGAATTCTAAAACTTTATTGATTCTTCATACAATTATAACAAATGAAAATAATGTATTTATTTACTGGTGTATATGTAGGCATATTCATGGCAAATATATAGTACTCTTGTCAGAATTCCTCATTTGAAGTAGCAAGGAGTTCAATATTGTAAAACAAGTATTAAATGTGTGTTTTTAATAATTTCAATCTGTAATAGGTAGGATTCCAATATATAAATCATATTTGTAATCCATTTATTAATTGAGTATCCAAGGTATAAGTTGCAAAGTGAAAAACAAAATTTCATATAACTATTTGTAAAATGCTTGTACTTTACTTCTTCATTAAAAAGAAAATTTTAGTGAAATTAATACTTTTTAACAAATTCAAAGTAAAATGAGCACTTTTATTTTAAAATTTATACAAGATATATAAAATTAAATTAATTTCTACCCCTGTTCTTGTGTTTTTTCTCTTGATCACTGAAATTTTCAATAGATGATATCACTAATTGGAAAGAGAAATCATTTGAAATAGCAGCTGTCTGTATTTCTCTGCTCGGGAGAGCTCTGAGTTCTTTTCAATAGTTTTCTAAGATAAAAATTGTTGTTATTGGTGTAAAACAAACCCACCTACATTGACAGTGATTTTGTTTAGTAGAATTAAGCTTTCTGAGGTAATAACGATTCCTAGAAGTAAAAGAATTTAAAATGGATAAATAACAAACTACTTTTTAAGAAAAAAATATCTGAAAGCTCAGAGACATCTACTTGGTTCAACTGGTTACAACACTATTAGTATTAATTCTATTTCCATTAGGAAGTGAAAATGTTTAGTGAGCGCTGATCACATGATGAATCATAGGAGCTTAATTTTGGCTTAAAATGAATATCATTTATTTATTGATTTGAAAGCAAATACTGCTGTTCTTTTGGGAAGGAAAAGGTGAAATGCATAGAGAAAACAAGTTAAAGTTCTGTATATTGTTAGAAGTCTAGAGTAACAGAAATAGTAGAAATATTTACTTGCCAAAATGGTACAGTAGCAATTTGAAGTCTTTAACCTGGATAGAGAATCTGTTTGGGATTATCTGTCAAGGGGAATACAGTTAAAAAGTTATGATGGTGATTCTCACAAATAGCAAATGAGGAAAGAAGGAGCACTGACCTCTTGGGTGTAGGCCTGGATGTTGACTGAGCACTGATTTTTGTATAAATATATTCGAGCTATTGTTTCTCTTAAGAATGCTTACCTATGATGTGGCTTAAAATCAAGTATGAGACAGAGAACCCCAATAGATAGCCATATATATATATATATATATATATATATATATATATATATATATATAATACAAGTATATAATCTGTACATTGATAGTGGTATAGCTGAGTGGTAGAGCATGTG
Source organism: Ctenomys sociabilis (assembly GCA_004027165.1). NCBI lineage: Eukaryota > Metazoa > Chordata > Mammalia > Rodentia > Ctenomyidae > Ctenomys > Ctenomys sociabilis. The sequence continues at coordinate 43,624 of PVKA01004517.1, forward strand.
CTCAGCATGTACAGGGCTCTGCTTTTAAGCCCTTGAACCAAAGAAAGGTGTTAAATATTTTTGTAATTCGCATATAAGCTCACTTGTAGGCAAGCTTATATGAATACATATCATACAATGAATTACAAACTTTGTTAATTGAGAGTTATTAAAAATTGAAATCACCTAGGAATCAGACTGGCAACTAAATTACATAGATGTCAAAGTTCACTTAATAAAGCATGTAATGTATTTTGCAGACTCTAAAAATATCGCCCGTCATTGGTTTAAGACGCTATGCTGCTCTTCCCCGTGTATCAAGTGCTCTCTGGAGGATGGTAACCTCTGCCCTATGATGCGTGGGGGGAAGAACTGGCTTTGAAGCCTCCACGCAGTCAGCAACCCCAGGACTGGATGTAGAGAGCCAAGCACACAAGTTGAAGTTTATTTCCATATAAATTGGAGCACATATTCTATTATTACATTAAATTTAACTAACAAAATGCAAATTATTGGTTAGAACTGTTAAGAATTTCAAGTCATGGCAATGGAGCATAAAATACAGCAACCTTGGTGTCCTTCCAAGCACAGGGTCTGGTACTAGCACTGTTGTGTCTTGTGTGTCTCTTGTCTCTTGTCAAATTTCTTGTGGTCATTTGTGGGACATTTCAGAGGTGGGTAGATCTTCAAGCTCTGCTGGTAAGATTCAATGTGTAATGATAAGTTCGAGGATGTGTGATCAGTAAACTCTTTGGCTGGCTCAGGCTGCCTTAAGGGCACATCTGGTAAGGCATGTGGAGCTTGGGATCAAACCACAGTCCCGTGCGTCTGACTGGGTTTGCCCAAGCAGGTGTTTAAGCAACAGAGCTAAGCCACAAGCCCCCCTTACTGTTTGATTTTGTAGACTTCTCTGTATGGATCATGGAAAGGTCCTCCCTAGGCGTGAGTGCTACTTACCTTAAGGGCGTGTAAAATGTAAGGGGCAGTAGGAAAGCTGCTTTCATTGCCACTGCTTTGCTACCTCTGTGCTTGCTGCTTTTCTGAGGCCTGCCCTTGGAACCACCTGACTATGAACTGATACCTTTACAAACTGTGAGATACATTAAACCTTTCATCCTTTAACCTTGGGTGTTGGGTATTTTGTCTCAGCAATAACAGAATTCCATTGGATCACAAGCTCGGGAAACCTGCTCTGTTCATTTGCTGAAGACATAAAATGACAAAGTTATATGCCAGGATGGAAGCTTTCCTTTTCTTGGTCTACCAGAATCTCAGAGTTATGACTACTTCCATTTAAAAGATTTTAAGTTTTTAAACATAAAACAACTATGTTTTATTCCACAAAAATTAAATCACCAATTCTCTGGCTTCAGAGAATAATTTTACTGAGCAAAATGCTTATGATCATGAGCAGTAAAGTGACTCTAAAGTAGAATCCATTATTAAATAGGTAATGTCTAAGCATATCCTATGATGTTGAATGAAGACTAGAAAATCAAAACCAAAATCAATTTTATCTCATCCTAATGCAAGAATCAGCCAATAGCTGATTCAAATATGCTTTAAGAGAATGAATAACAAGAGTTTTAAATGCTTACTTTGGCATTTACATAGTAGTCTGACCACAGCCACAAAGACTAAAGCACCATACTAAGTAGAAGCATCTCATTTTGGCTAAATTTCCTACAAAATAGGTGACAGATTTACAAAGGAAGCTAATGTCCTGTGACAGTTAGTTGTGATGTGTCAGCTTGAATGCAGTAAGAAATGCCTAGTGGATTAATGAAGCCCACTTCCAGAAATATCTGGCTGGCTCCCTGAGCCATGAGTGTCTCTGGCTTCCTGGCCACCATGAAGTAAGCAGCTTTACGCATCACACCCTGAAGGAAACAACCACAGGCTGAATTCTCTTAAAATGTGACCCAAATTAAACCTCTTGTAATTGTAGGTGTGAAAACTGACTAAGTCTGCTCTATTATTCCTTTATAATCTAAACATGAAGTGTGATGGAAAATGCAATTAATGTTTAAATAATGAAAGGAAACGATGTCTTTGAAAGCCACACTGCTGTTCCTTCCTCTCAGAATACTCCACCATATTTCAATATGTTTATTCCATCTTGCCACTTTCTAAAGCAGCTCTGAAAGTTTCTTCTCTAGCTATCTTCACCTGAGGTGCCTCAATGCACTGAATTTATTCAAAACACTCACTTTTCACAGTCATTTTGAATTGAGTAAAGAGGCAGAAGGTGCATGATCCCTGACCCAGTGAGTATGGTGTCTTATGAAACTTTTCATTGAATGGTGCTTAGCAGAAGCATTAATTCTGCATTTGATCACATCTCATAAAGGGACTTAGGGGTCATAGAGCTCTTTAGGAAACCCTCTGAAAATACAAAAAAAAAAATGATGCGACATTTGTGTACAAAGAGAAGACAATTATTTTGTGGGGGTCCAATGGCAATACATATCTTATTGTGACAAAATATTTAAATTTAAACATTCACCATCTGTTTCGACCAGTCCAAGTAGAGAGTGATATGCTATAAGAGCTCTGCCACTGACCACACCTCATGTGCTACTAGGGGCTAAATGACCACCCTGGCCAGGCAGGGCTACAGTGAACCTGACAATAGGGAGAAATGTTTTCCTAAGTTTTTCAGAAAGACCTATTTTTAGGTCAACATCATGCAATGATTTGATCCAGTGCTTTATATTGCAGGACAACAAGATCGCAGAAGTGGCTTGATGAATGTCTAGTAAGAAGTAGTTTTAATAACCATGTGGAAGGAAAAAGAAAGTTAAAGTAAAAAGTGAAATTTCACTGGTTTGGCAAATTTGAGGCGACTACTGGGTGATGAATCAAAATTAAGTCAAAATTAAGTTTTAAAAGGAAACGTTCCCTTTGGCTCACAGAGACTATATTTGAATAATTTAAGAAAATGATTACATACTGAAAATGTTGTTACTGATAAAGTAATTAGATGAAATAATTTTTATCACAACATTTTTCAATCCATAGTTACTTTAAACTTGCTAAGAAGAGCATAAGCAAAACAGCAGTACTCATGGAGAAAGTATTTTTGTAATAAACCCAAGTTAATTGCATTAAATCTACATGGACTTTTCAGTTTATGTGACTGCACAAAAACTTACCTCTATCCATTTCAAACAGTTAAATAGCTTTTTCCTTCTCAACTTTGAGGTTTAAATGCTTTCATGTTTTACATTTTGTAACAAAACTCACTATGTGAAGTCTTATTTATTTGTTATTAATGTAAAGTGATGTGGTCATGGTAATATCTCTCAAGAATTGTTTAAGTCCCAAAGCAACCATGATGAGATATGTTATATAGTTATATTTCAAGGACAGCACTCGTGTTTGTGGCATGTATTTCATGAGATTGTAATAATCTTTTCATATTTTTTTCTTTTTATCCCTTCTCACCACCTTGCCATATATTATTTTAGAGGACAGGATTTCTGAGTTTTGTGAGATCCCTATCACATTCACCTTTTAGAGCAACTAAAATCCTACCAGTCTGTGCACATATTTGTCATCTATTTGAAGTAACATCATAAATCAAAGGTCCTATGAATTTGGAGACATACAATATTGTTTACATTTTCACAGAATATACTGTTATTCCTACACTTTATGCCCAGGCTCAAGTTCTGTAAGATATTTTAATACAAGAAAAATCAAATCAGCTTTATTTGACTCCCCAATAAGGTGACTAGGAAACCTGCTAAAAAGTGATTCGTCAGAAAAGAAAATAACCTGAGAAAATGTTTAGATCAATTCACTGGCTATGAAGAGGTAGTTGATATTTTTTACAAGGTCAGTGTGGTGTATGATATTTAATAATCGAATAATTCAGTTTGCTTTAAAATTTCATATTATACATCAAGATTATCACACATTTGGAAGTTGATATTAAAGTAGCATATTAGATGTCTAAATTGTTATGTGCTCTTGGCATAAAATTTCATAAATTATACTGGAATATTACTTTTAAATTGACAATATTAGTGGCCTATGTCATTTTGTTATCAGTAAAATTTCTTATAAAATAAGGAAGTTAGCAGATAATAGAAAATTACAAAGCAGATTTTAAATATATAGCAGTTTATTTCTCTTTCTAGAAATGGAATACTGGAATTGCTACTGGCATTGAGGCACGACTGATGCAGAGCCTAGAGCAGAAATTAAGAAGCATTTAAAGGAGAGGCATGTTCATATTATCAAGAATGAGAAGACAAAAATAAAACCTCTGACTTTGTTTCTATCTCACCCTGTATGGTACTGATGGTGAATTGTTTTAAACATGTTTATAGCAGACTGTGGAGAAAGTCTGATATTTTGATGGTGCTATTTTGGTAGAGTAAATAATACCCATAATTGATGACCAGTGTATAGGGAAATCCTGTAATGTGAAGAATCAGGTATTACTAGAGGCAGCCGAAGCTCTGTGATCACATGAGTGCATAAAAGTAGGTGACTCCTAGTTCAGATTAAAATTGAAGAAATGGGCGAGAGGAAAAATTCTCTTCATCTTTTTACTTTCTCAATGCGGTAGAATTTTGACTAGGTGATGGGATTTAGGATGCATCCAGATTAAAGAAGTGAAAGCTCATGATAAAATATAGTAAGGATCTGATCACTTGGGTGCCACATGGGGTCCGCTGAGAGTGTCTATTGCAAGAAGTGGCTGTTGGTGACTCAAAGTCTCTGTTAGGGTTCTTTGTTTTGTTTTTACTATCTCCATTAAAGTGGCTGGTAAGGGTAGGTTAACTAACAAACAAATAAGCACACTAGGGTCTTTGTCCAAATGAAATGTCTGAAGAAAATTTCTCAAACACTTTGAAAACTCTTGAGAAAGTCACTGCAATATATAGGCTGGCAATTATTATCCAGGCACATAGCACTGGATATGAGCTGCATATCCAGTGTAGTGGACACATTGAATGTCCAGTGTGGCGGCTTTCGTACATTCATGATCATATACACACAACTGCATAAGTGGGTGAGATACAATGTTATTTAGAATGTGGTTAATATCTTTCCTTGATAAGGATATTTTTCCTATATTTTTATGCATAAAAATAAATTTACAAAAAATTAGTGATATAAAATCATGTTGACATTTTTAAGAATCATACTCATGATCTGATTTTCTGTGATTTAGCAGAGGAAATGAATGAATTAAATAACTTTTAATCTAAATATAAAGGGTATAATTTTTAGATATAGTCAATAGGTAACATTTGTCAGACTTTTCTTATTCATAAATATTTCAGGATTCATTCTCTGAAGGTTATAGAGTAACTTTATTATATTAAACTACTTTGGGGGATAGGAAACTCTCAATATCCAAAATGTAATATCCTTTGAATATAGGCCAAACATGAATAATCCCAAAATATCTACCACATATATGTATCTGACCTCTCTAAAATGTGTCATTGAAAACAAGTAAAGTTTAAGCTTCTGTCATTAATAACCATTGTTTTCAACCAAAGGCTTTGTTCACCTTCATCCCTTCCTATACATTCTTCTTCCACTGTCAAGTTTTTTAGTACAATTGTGCTAAAATTTATAAATAATTTCTGTTGACTTCTCTTTCCATGGAGGTTAGTTGCTATCAATGAAAGAGCTTTGAACACAATTAAGTGTATGCACAAGATACTTGGGATTTCCCTGCGCAAAATTGTTTCTCTAGTTTAAATGAATAGGAAGGACACTTTATTTATACTTAGGCTATAATTCGAAGGACTTCCTTTTCTTATTACAAACCTCATGCACATCTCATGCCTTTACCGAGATGTTGTCTTCTTTTCACACTGTATAGCACTGCGTACATTATTACTATTGGCAGGAACACTGATTACTTTTTAAAAAATGATTGTTTCAGGTGCCAATAATACATATGTATGAGATAATTAAATTGAGTCCAGGACACTGGATGAAAGACAGGCTGCTAAGGACTAGAAAGTATAGTTACATTTGCTTGTGCAATCTGTCTGGTGTTTCTAAATGAAATGCTCCTCTACTGAGAAATGTTAAATTGTAGCTTGGCTTTCAATTGAAAGATTTCACAGAAGACTCATTCTCCAAGATCCTGTTCATCACTTATCATCATAAAAGCATATTCCCAATTAGTTATGCTTTCTGTGAGAGTCAGCAGAAGTTACACAGATCCCCACGCTAGTGGTGTTCTGACAATTTTACTTTCTGAAAATAAAACAAATCAACAAAATGATTAAAGATGTAGACTTGTCTTTTCATTGCAGCAAAAAGCTTCTTATAAAATATTTGTTAAGAAATGAAGCCATGTGATTGCTTTCATATATATATATATATATATATATATATATATATATATATATACACACACACACACACAAAAGTTGATCTCATAAATTTTAAGGATAGGTATCTCTCAGATGATGGGCAAAGTAAGGAAAAGGAAAGACAGGGAGACTATGACAAAAGGGTAATTTATACATTGATTAAGAAATTCTGAAGTGCCATTGCAAGACTCGCTAAGTTTAGATAACAATTGCGTGGACTACATTTCAAAACCACAGAAGAAAGTATTTTGAATATTTTCACCAAATTCTTGATAAATGTTTGAGGACATATACTTAACAGAGTTTGAACATTAACCAATGTACACATGGATTACGTATCACATGGAATCCTACTAATATATACAGTTTCTATGATCTTTTGTACCAGTTAAAACTAAATTTTATGAAATACACTAAACTTCATAAAATACACCTAATTTTATGAGGTAAACTTAATTTTTTTATAATGGAGATCAATTATATGACTTCACTTGAGCTAGAAAAATGTTCTAGCAATGAACAATATCTTCACCATTATTTTTTTAAACTTTGTATGTATTACTAAAGACATTTTCTGCTTACCATTATCCTCCATCTATATCAATCAATTTTTTTAATTTTTAGTGTTGTTATGAATTGAAAAATTAATCCTTTGGAAAGAATGACTTCTTGGGGCTGGCAAGATAGCTCAGCGGTCTAAAGTAGCTGCTTAAGTAAGCTGAGGCAGGTGCAGGGGACCGCAGTTTGATCCCTGATACCACATGCCACTCCAGCCCCACCCTACAGGTGGGCTGAGGGAGCCAAAAAATCCAAAATGTCTTCCTTCCCATAGAGTAGGTTGTATTGCATTAAGATTTCTATCAACTGTGCTTTTATAATTGAACCAAATTGTTACTGGACTGACTTCTTGCAAATCTACAGATGCAAAGATTCCATAAGAAAAGCAGAACAGGGTTTACATTATGATTAAAAAGAGGGTCATGGGGCTGGGGAGATAGCTCAGTGGAGTAAGCGCTTCCCTGGCAAATGCAAGGGCCTGAGTTCAATCCACACTTCCGCAAAAAAAAAAAAAAAAAAAATTGGACCATATTACTATTTCTCAGCTACAAGATGAGCATGCCTCTGTACCTTCCCTCAAAACTCTGTGCCAGCTTCAGATTTAAAAAATTCACACTGGAATTTAAAAAAAAAATTTTTTTCCCCTGGGAAAAGCTGAAGAGAGTATAGGTTGGTAGAAAACACCTGGGTCTGGGTGAAGCTCTAAACAGTACCTTACCAAAAAACCACCTGGTTTTTAGCATCCCTAATTTGCTAGGGGAGCAAAACTGAACCTATTCTCAGCAGTTCTCTAAAAGAGATGGGGATCTGTCATGGGGATCCATCGGCTTCTAGTAGGAAAAAAGGCAGCTGAAATGCAGCTGGTATGGTCAGCAGAGTGCAGTCAGTGCAGGCCCAGCACTCTGAACAAGAGAAAGCAGCCTCCAGAATATGGAGAGGTGAATGTGGAGGGAAATGAGATCAGTCCACAAACAGCCAACTACAGCACAGCGCAGAGCTGGCTCACAGAGCAAAATGCCAGCACGTATGGAATGGCTGCTGGATAGGGGAAGGAAGCTGGCAGGATAAAAACGGAGGCTGACAATGAGGCAACTTGAAGGACAAGTGTGTAAGCCCCCAATTCTACTTTGGTGTGTTGTACACGTGCGGGACTTCTGAGACATTTTCTTGGGAGGGATTTACACATTTATCTAGAAAAAAATTAATAAACTTATGAGTAAAGAATCTACAAAGAACTAAGAAAACCAAGGATTTGGGTACTTCTGCCTAGAGCCTGTCTCAGTGTGGAGTTCCAAAGATAGTGTGTAATGTTTAATTGACTGTCCACCTTTGGGAAGAGCTACTCTGCTCATACACCCGAGAATTCTTGTCCAATGTCTCACTTGTGTGTAATAATCTCTGACCACGAGTTGCCAAGTATTTGACAAAAAAAAAAAAAAAAAAAAAAAAGGAGGAAAGACAGAGATGGTATGAATATATAGTGATATTTATCTTAGAGGAAATACATTTTCCAAACATTCAAAAAGTTCTAGTCTTAATAAGTATGCAATTTTACATGAATAAATTCGGATAAAGAACATTTTCCAATTACCCATCAGTTGCTCCATTGTCCTGTTATTTTAGAGAGCAATAATAGCTGAAATAGGACCTGCCAAATTGCTCAGTGGATTAAAGTGCCTGCAAGCAGAAGCAGGATCCATGGGTTCAAATCCCAGGTCTGCTGTTCTAGCCCAGCCCCTGGGATGCGCTGAGATGGCAATTGAAACTGGGAACTGAGGTGCACACCTATAATCCCAGCTCTTTGCAGGCTGTAAACAGGTGGATCACTAGGAGTATGTTCTAGTAGTGAGACCCTGAACACCCTGTAGAGCCTTCCCTCAAATACACACACACACACACAAATAATAGTTGAAAAAAAGAAAAAAAAGATACACTAGAGATAAACAGGAAACTCAGGAGTTAGAACAGCGGTAAAGCTCTTCCAGGTCTTCATATCCTCTCATACTATGTTCAGAAGCACCTCAAGTCATGGAGAATAAGGGATAAGATATACAAGTAATTGAAGCATGCAGACTATCTTCAATGTCTTTATTTCTACAAGATTTATCCCACTGACTATCAATCTTAAAGAATAATCTGTAATAATGATCAATATTTCCATCAGGATTGATTATTTGTCGGTACAACATAGAGAAGACTAACCCATTTCTCATTGCTCTATCTCAGTGATGAAAATTTGTACTGTTATGGTTGGTGTGTATTTGTCCTTCAAAAGCCTCATTCAGTCGTTGAGGCACAGTTCTACAGTTTGTGATTAATTCATGGGTCTGAATACTCCTGGGAGTATAGGTGTGAGCGCTACACCCAGCCGAGGGCTGATAACCCGAATGTAACATAAGAGAGACAGAGAGACCGACCTGCTCTCTGTAGCCACTGTTGCTATTACTCCTCCCTCTTGTTCTTCGCCACCATGAGCTGCTGCCCTCTGCCATGTGCCACTCTGTCTTGGAGCCTGCCGAATATGGATTGAAACCTCCAGTAACTGGGAGCTAAATATACCTTTCCTTCCTTTAGAGTGTCGGGTATTTGTGCCAGCAACAAGGGAAGAGTAACTGTGACTGCACAATCCCTAAATAATAATGCACAGAAGCAGGAACCTGAACATTTATCTTAACAGAGAAAGAATGTAAACCAGAACTTTAAAAAGTACAGCATTTAAAAAAAAAACACAATCATCTTGTAGCAAACCCTTTCCCTCACTAGCCTGACGCACCAGGTTTCCTTAGTGGCCTGTCTCTCTCACCTCATAAGATGGTGCTCGCGACTCTGGTGGGATAGAAACTGCCCCTGTCTTTCCTCCCTTCTGGTGCTCGCGGAAGCTGCCTTGGCTGGCATCCTCTGTCAGTCTTCTACACCCCCCTCCCACCTCCAGCCCCTTCCCTAGCTGGCCTTTCTCACTCCCAGCCTTCATTCATATCTGACAAGTTTCCTACTCTGTGTTCATTCCCAATTCACAGCAGTCACAACATTGTTTCAGTTGCAGGTTCCTGCAAGTATTATTCCTCTGTTTTGTAAGCTACCCCAAACCCAGCTTATGCTGTTTACTCGCACCCTGAGCACACAGGTTGCCATACGATAGGCCCAATAGACAAATACTGAATTGTACATGAATACTTTCGCTGGCTGTCATGTACCTAGTAAAAATGTTCTGTCAACTAATTGCATGGCTATAAGTATGTGTCATTACCAAAAGATGTTTGCGGAAGCAGAAAGTGTGATGATTATATTCAGTAGATTATTTCTTAGACCATGAAACCAGTAAAGTAACTGTGTTTCTTTCTCCTGCATGTACGTAGAAAGAACCTCAGGACACAAATGATCATTTACTTATGTGGTGCTGACATTCAATACAGGTTGCTGATGCTAAACCCATTGTGTTATAATATGTATTAATAAACATAGAAAAGCTTTCCCATGTTAGTGCCTGATATATCATATTTTCACCTTTTGGCTGTATTTTATTTGACATTTATGGAATATGTGGGGAATCTACCCACAGAGTACCACACCAAATTTTCCATAAACCCATCAGTGATTTATTTAGCAATGCTCACTGTTGTTTATGCGCTGCAAGAGAAAGAAGCCCAGCCAGAGCCTATTCTCACATCACCTCTTTCATTTAAATTAAGCTAAAAAGCCAAGGCCTGAGCAGCCATTGTAAAGGACAATGACCTTCTTTTACTTGAGGATGTCAAAACAAAGATGAGCTCTCTTGAGCTCTAACCTTCAAAACCTTACAACATGCCACTGGATGAAATATTCACAGAATATCTGTCTCTGTCTGTCTCCTGTATTTTGGTCTTTTGATTACTCTTCAACAACCTTTGCTACGTGAAAAATACAGAAGACAAAATCACCCAGGAGTAGTAGATAGAAATGAATAGTTAACGCACACAGGAAAAAAAGAGTATTGAAATCTAAATAAACTCTACAAAAGAAACTCTTAGATTATACATATATCAGATAGTGGTTGCAAAGGAACAGGGTTCATTAAATCAGGGGTTCATCTGAGAAAAAAAAATGCTTTTTGTCTTATAACTTACAACTCCAGAACATCAACATTATTAAACCCAATTCCATTTTGTCACACACACACACACACACACACACACACACACACACACATTCTTCTTTCTTGCTGCACACTTACAGTTTAGCTGGGGTTCCTAATCTCAGGCAATATATAGATCTCTCCAAATATAATTAAAACACTGAAGCAAAGTAAGATTTTATGCTTACACATCGTAGAATACAACAATTTGAAAAAAATCCTTTAACTATATTCCTTGCCAATAAATCTACAAAGACTGTAGAATGTTCTCAGACAGTAGGGTCATACAAATGTTACTTAGGGGGAAGCTTAAAGCTTTTTATGAGTATAACCTGTCAGTATTCTGCAAAATCTCTTCCCTTGTCATTACAGATATGCAGGTACCATTTCTTTATATCAATAAGCTTACTGTGAAATGTTTTGAGTGATTCCAACAGAGAACTTTCATTTTGCTATTACTTTTCACAATACTTCTTTGGTATTTTCCTGAGATTTTCTGTGCAGGCACATTCATAGATGATAATTTCTAAATGTGACTTTAAGTACAGCAACTATTTTGTGAATTGCTGGTTATTAAAAACTAACCCAAAACTTTTGTACTTCTGTAAAGCTTATCAATCTAAAACAATAAAATAACATCAGTCTTGAAAAGCTGTTAAACATGCATGTATGGGAAATATCATAAAATAAATAGTTAATAGGACATATTAAGAACTCTACCACCTATATCTTTTGTACATAATTATTCAATTAGAATTAAATATAACTAAAAGGGATCAAATGTGGTGGAAGCTGAGAAAAATACACTAAGAAATGTCTTTAATAATATGGCTTAAATATGAAATTAAAATGTATCAAATATGTGTTTGGCATCTGCAGGTTCCAACACTGTATCTAAATCAAAGGATGATTCAGATTCATTGAAATGAAACAACAATAAACATACCATATGGGTATAGCTAGACACAGTGGTGTGTACCTATAATCCTAGTTACTGAAGCAGGAGGATCACTTGAGCTAAAGAATATAAAGCCACCTGGGCAACACCGAGAAGCCATCTAGAAAAAGGGGCGATTTCCTCCCTGCCTGCCTGAGGATTTCTCGCCATCATGAATGACACTGTAACTATCCAGATCCAGAAGTCCACGGCTGACCAACTGCTTCAAAGAAAATTGTCACTGATGTCCTTTACCCTGGAAGAGCAGCAGTGTTTAAGACAGAAATTCAGAAAAAACTTGCCAAAATGTGTAAAGCCACAGGAGATGACATTTTTGTATTTGGATTTCGAGCCCATTTTGGTGGTGGCAATCCAACTGACACTGGCATGATTTGTGATTCCTTGGATTGTACGAAGACAAAAGAACACAAACATACACCTGCAAGACATGCACCATATGAGAAAGCAAAGGGCTCAAGAACACAGAGGAACACAGCAACAGAATGCAGAAAGAGTCCAAACTGGAGCTGGCAGAGGGGGAAGAGATAAAGATTCTGCATTGCCTGTCTGTTGTGATGGCACAAGTTTCTCCCTGGAGGATGAATAAATTGTAAAATTGTCATCAAGTGACTAAGCTAATCACAAAACTATGGAATTTAATACAAAATTGAAAAATATTAGATGTGATCATCTGACATACTTTTGATCTTTTTCTCAGGAAAATGCAAAACAAATGGATGGATGAGTCCATCCTAACTCTTTCTAAAGGCAATAACTACAAGAAGATTTTGAAATGGACTTGCATTAATTTTTGGAGGGCTTACATATTTGATAGTTCTTTTTTACTGATTAACCCATTCCATACCCATAGGAGTCCCAGAGGCAAAATACTGAAATACTTAGACAGAGATAAGCAAACTATTTGAGAAAAAAAATGATTTGGAGAACATTCAGAAGATAAAACTCTGAGTTTACTCTTGACCACTTGTTCAGCATTTTCCATGTCTCAGCTGCTGAAGATCTTAAGGAAACTGGTATTTTACAGTTGTGTGAGAATACTGGGAAACTTAGACGTATGTGAATTCACACCTAAGTCTGGTAATTTATTGTTACTTTCTTAATTCAGCCTGAGCCCCAGTGTCACCTGGTAGACTTGGGCAATACTTTTTCTACTTCATTTTAGTAATTGACATGTATTTTGTGATAATTTCATTTCTTGAAATAGCCATTTTGGGCTGAAGCTGCATGTAAGCTCTTGTTTCATTTTCCATCTCAGTTTGTTTCCCTTTTTTGAGCCATATTCAGAAATTTCAAAATTAGAAACTCCTTTTTCTTTTACAATTTAAAGTCAAAGCTGTGCCACATGTTGGACTTACAGCACAACGGAGTATCGTGGACAAATTATTTGATATTCTTCATCCTTTTACATTTTGTAGCAAACTATTTGTGATCAGGTTAAAACTGATAAAGATAAAAACCGTTATTCTGTGAAGCCACTGGAAGGAGTGCAGAACTAATATACAACTTAATAAGCATGTGGGATTTACTCAAAAGCCACATTTAAGAAATGAATTTATTAGCCAATGCTATGATCCTAACACCTGTTGCATTTGTATCCCGACAGAGGGAAACAAAACAAACATACATATTAAAACTTGCACAAGTGTGCAGGCCAGCTAGCTCAGCAGACTGAGCACCAGCCTAGGCAAGATCAGGAACCAGGATTCTATGCCCAGTAACACATGCCGGGCCAGCACTGCTCCCAGGCACACTCAGCCAGCCACAGATACCAAGAATGGTGTCGCATTCCTATAATCCCAGCAGTGGGGAGGCTAAAAACAGGAGGAGCACTATAAGTTCACACTATGAAGTAAACCCTGTACCAAGTACTAAAAAAGCTGTATAGGCTTCATAATGGGTCTTAAATGATGAAAACTCGAGGCTATCACATCCTATCCTCCTTCCTGCTTCTTCCTTTTCTTATGGTGGAGTGGGTTCACACAATGTGTCACTATAACTGCAGTGCTTTTCAAAGTATTATTCAATGTCAGGATATAACTATGAGCTAGATTTTACTAAGCCCACATCAAAGTGTACTACTTGTGTTATATAGCTTTAAGGAGCAAAAATTCATGAGGGGGCCTTATGCTGGCAACTAGCACGAAAACACAAACAAAAGGCTATTCTAAATCAAATTGCCATATTTGGAATCAGAGGATTGGCATTAGTGTGACATGTGGCAAAACATGAGTCTTTGACATAGTTGGGCCCTGTTATGTAATATTCAATGTGTAAGCACAGTCTCAGAGGACGTGCAAGTCTAGCCATGAGTACCAAACACACTGCCATCACTGGAATCACATAATGATCAACTTTTTACAGAAAATCAGATACTTCAAATAAATGGTCTTTTGGTTGACTTTCCTTATTATTGTTTCTTTTACTGGGAGAAATATGACTGGCAATAAAATTGACAGCAGATGCTTCAAAAACAGTGCAATGTTATTTAAGAGAGGAAGAAAAGAGCAAAAATCTAGTTTTTGTGAAGAATGAAGAGCTTACCCAGTGCTACATATTTTTCCATCCATAAGCTTTGACTGTGCAACTAAGTTTTGCTCTAAATATAGAAGAAAATATAAGTAAACAATAATCGATATAAATACACTGCACCTATATTTCAATTTTCAAGTGATGATTTATGATAGAAAGACATTTTCTACAGCTAAAGTATCATTATTTGCCACTCTGCTGAGTGTGTTAGGTTTTATGTTCCACTTGAGCTTATTGTCTGCCTGACAAGAGCAAGGTTCCGAGTTCTAACGCTGTACAAAACACAAAAAATCTTATTCCGTTAAGAAAGGAAATTCAAATTTCTTTCCAAAATACCTTGTGTCCACTACTTTCTTTACCAGGGCTTTTCAAAGTTAGAAACATTTGGGGGGGTGAATTGATTTATAAATGAATAAGTCTGGATGAGACAGTTGTTTTCTCTGAGTTTTCAAAGTTGTTTCTTGTGTGATATCAACAAGTGTCACAGTAAGCACTGAATTTCCTGTGGGTCAGAAGGCATTGCAACTATTATTCTGCCATGGAAATGGTGTTTCCAATATTAGTGAAGCCCTCAGATGCCTGCTTATGTCAAAATACATTTGAAAGGTCTTACTATATACATGTCCTCTGGAATAGTTTTTCTCAACTTGGATAATATATAAAAAAACCTTAAAGAAAAGCAAATTCTTTCACAAACACTGAACTAAAATATTTCTTCATCCCTTGTTGCTTACTTCATATAAAGTTAAAGCAAGACATGATGATGTCAGCATAGCATATAGTTTTTATAAAATTTCAAATAATAAAATCAAAGCAATGACAACACAGTCCAAACTAAGTCTAATGTAAATGTCCACCGAGACAGTTTACCTGAACTATGTTTCACTGTACAATCTTAATATTTGTGCTATATCAACTCAGTGTCCTCACCGTCTTGTTTTAGAAAATATTTTCCAATCTTTCATTGTACAGCATAGTAGGATATGATTTGGTTTTCACTTTCACTTGGTTAGAACATAAGTCCAAATTAATTAAGATGTAATGCATGTTACCAAACCCATGGCAAATACAGATAGAAATGTAGGAGCTGAAAATGGCTGGCAATACTTCCTTAAAATAGTTTTAGATTATTATTGACATAAAGGAAGGGCTAAGTGCAAAATCATCATAGCAATTTACTAAATCCGAATTTCTGAACTTGTTTTCAAAATCCTGATTTAAACCACAATTTCAAGTTTAAATATTTCTAAGGCTCAAGATAGATAATTGATTTATAACATATCTGTGTCACAAGAGTGTCATGGGGTCCTTATATCAGTACATTTATTATGCCCAAGGATACCAAGTACTCTTTGCAATCAGCTTTGTGAAATAAATAAACACCATATGTTAAAAAGAAGGCCATGAGGGGGCCAGGGAGATGGCTCAGTGGATTAAATGCTTCCCTAAGCCTGAGTTCAATCCCTGGTTCTGAAAAAAAAAAAAAAAAAAAAAAAGCATGAGCACAAGCTATTTCACTCCAAATTTTTCTGGAATTGGTCAACATATTACATATTTTTAGGATACGTTTTCCTACACTGGAATGAAACAAAAATTAAGATGAAAATTCAGAGAGGATTGATCTTAAGAGATAACCTTACACCTGTGATTTTAGGTCAGTAAAAACTCAAACCATTAAGTAAAACGAAGAATTTCTTCTCATCCAGGACAATTTAAAAGGTCATTCAAAGAAAAGCTACAGCAAAGGAATTTTTAAAAAAAAAGTTTGAAGGCAAGATGAGACAAAATAAAATAAACAAGCAGGTGACACTAGCACTCAATTGTTCAGATGTCTGACTGGCCAAACGACTGCTCAGATGAAAATCAGCAGGGAGGGTCTCACTCAGGGCTGATTCTGCCTCATCAAATAGGGCAGAGTCAGCAATATCTAATTTTTGCACCAGTTGAGAACGTCAGAATCCTATGCAAGCTGAATATTTTCCAGAAGCTAAAATGAGCCTGAATGAGAGTATACAAATTACAAAACGTGCCACTTGCTCCTCTAAGTGCCAGCTCCACAGAACCCTCCGCGCTCCCCACTCACACACACCATTTTCCCCGTTACATACAATCTGTTTCTTCATGTGAGAATGACACACACGTCAAAGACCATGGGAAAATCCAGTGGGTTGCTCTGTGAAGCAGAAATCTATCTTGCAAAACAACAACAAAAATTCCCCATATGCTTAAGCTTCCCAGACTTGTCTGGTAAATATGTATGTTAGCCCAGCTTGTGCAGAAATAACCAAGATAGCAGAAATAAATCTATGCATACATCAAAACTTTTCCCAAAACTAGGTTTTTTTTTTTCTGAATGTTCAGACAGGATCATACGGGAAAACACACTTCTGCATATGCACATGAACAGTGGGCAGTTGCAATTTCATAGATTTCTAAATCAGACATCTATCTTTTGGGGCCCAAATCTATCACATTTTATTTCTAACTGTTTAAGTGAAACATATGGTAGACGTGGGCATGGAGGCTTAAGCTTTTCTATGATCAGTTTGATTTTCCCCTTTCATTTCCATATAACACGAATCATGGTTCTTTCCTTTCAGATTTGTTGATTAAATCTTGGCTTTTGTCTCATTCACACCAAACTTTCCCATCTCTGGCATTTCTGTGCACCTGTGTCAAAGGTTGCTGGAAAGTGACAGAGCCACAAGCCCCTCCTACTAGATACCCGGAGATTGCAGAGGACTCTTGTCAGCAGTGGAAGCAGAGCACAAAGTCTCCTTAAGACCATGGAAATATTTCTGTCATCTTTGAGATTAACTTAAGCACACTGAATTTCTCTTTAAGTTATGAGCTAGAAAATTAGGTTTAATTTTGTTTTAAGGTGGTAAATTAGACTGATTAAAAGTCAATGATCAGTCTGACACTTTGCTAATTGTAGAAGATTAATTATACCAGGAATAAGAAAATCAGAATGAAAGGGATCCAAGCTCCCATGCGATAGACAATGTATGCTTCATGGTGAAAGTGTTCCACAGGTTATATTATCTTTGTCCACCTGTCAGACTATCTATGAAAGCTTCCTGCTTGCAAGGGCAATGAGAAAAACGGCAGGCAGCATCACATAAAAAATACCAGCAGGAAATACATTTGTTGTGGCAGCAAGTGTTACATCCTTATTATCAGGAGCTAGTACCTGTGTGTTATCATTATAAAGCCCTTCCCATTTGCCATAATTTGTTACAGAATATGGGGGTTTGTGATAACAACACCCAGTTGAAACACAGCATGGAAGATGTGCAACCCTGTCATTCCAAAATGAGAATAATTTATTGGCTTACAGTAGGCTATTTAAATAAATAGCTGAAGCATGCTGTCCAACTCCATTATCAGGCCACCGATTTCTGCACAGAAATACATTGGCCCTATTGTTCTGCATCACTAGAATGTGCATTCATGGTTTGTAAGACCTGACTTAAAAAGAATGACAATCTCCAAAATGTTGATAGGAAGTTGAAATGAAAATCATTTGATCTACACACACAAGAAGGTGGCAGAGAGATATTACTTCTTTGAGATCTAAGAAGACAAGCTGGCAAAAAGCTTTCATGTAGCTTTAATTGAGACTGTTTGTATGCTGAAGAAATCTGCAGACAAATCACAGCTTTAATGAAGATTTGGCTCTCCAAATCTGTCTTCTCCCAAACATAACAATTTTTAAGGAGTCAAAAGTGCCCTGTCATATGGCATATGCTGTGGTAAATACCTTTTCTTACACTCAGCACAAAAATAAATGTACTATTCAGAAAAACTTCAGGCAATTATATATCTACCTCTTTGTCTACTTTTTGGTTTAAAGAAATTGCCAAATTTATAAATTACAGTAGAGCATGTGGCACTCTCCATAAACATGACAGGCCTCTAGGCTTCAGGTGAGAGATGGCTTCTGAAATATTTCCCATTATAAAAATAGTTTACAATTATAAATAGGAAGGGTCTTCACAATTCTGATAACATAGGGAAAAAGCCTACTTTGTAGATGGGCTTCATTAAGTTTATTTTGCTTACTTTTTCCTGTCCTATGATCTTTTGTTTTTGTTTTTGGAAAATTACGAGTAGAACAGAAGACAGAGGTTAGTGCTTCATAGTAAAAACAGTAAAACAAAAAATATAAATTATGACATTGAACCTCAGGAGTGGATTTCATTTCCAAAAACAATTCAGCTTTGCCCTGAATCACTGTATGTACTTGGCCACCCCCTGAGTTTTCATTGACAAGTCCCTGCATTTTAAGTGAAATCTCTACCTCCTGCTTGGGCAGTATCCTACTGACTGTGCGGTGAAATGTCCTGCTGTGCTGGGAGGTGTAAAGTACAACCTGGCCACCTCCAAGATAATACCTGAGCAGACAAACATGCTCCCTGGAATTACAAGTGGCAATTTGTAATAGTTCACTGTCTCTGGTGCCTGCATATTTTTTGTGACTTAGATTTGTGATTGACTGATTGAGTTCAACTCTGACTGGTATGAAGAATCCTGTGTGCTATTAGCATGGTGCTTCAAATTCTTGTCTGGTGTTTAAGAGAAAGACAATGTAATTAATGTATTAGCCAGAGGCCCAATAAATGGAACCAAAGACAGTAATTCACCTTAACGGATGAAAATACTCCAAAAAAAGCACCATTATTGATATTTTAAGTATGGATGTGATTGAACTTTTTTTGTATGTAGTGTAGGATCTACAGGGTTAACAGGGTCTCACTACACAGATCGGACTTGTAGTGATTCTCCTGTTTTCAGCTTCCCAAATGTGGGTATTATAGGTGTGCACCACCAACCTCAGTCTCAGTCTCCCTCTCAGCACACACCGGTGTGGGGCTAGCATGGCACACCAGGGATCGAACTCCAGCCTCTGCTCTCTGCCTAAGCAGGCGCTTATTATACTGAGCTGTCAGCCCAGCCCTGTAACTTTGTAGATTCATAAAACAAAATTAGCAATAACTTTAGAATTCTCATTGTACATCCCTTAGGATTGTGCTGGAATCACTACTTTACTTTAAAATCTCTCACTTTAAAAATATTACTAATAATATGGCACATTATAACTGTGAATTTAAAATTGTTTCAATGAAACTTAGTGCATATGTGCAGTTTTCAAAAATGCTTACTTCCATTTTTTAAACAGATCCTTTTCTACACATTTCCTGAAATCCCAAATCATCTTGCACATTGAAGTCTGTATTTTATACTTTCTATTTAAAAAAGCAGAAATATAAATAAAAATTATTATAATAAATATAACAAAGGTCCAAATGAGTTACTGCAGTTGTGCAAAGTCCCTGTACATTTTAAAGTAATCCTTTGGTCAATAATCTTTTTATAAAAGTTTTCTAAATTTGGATTTGAGTGCACTATATGTTTCCTATTGAGAACTTAAAAGGTTGAAAAACTAAACTAATTCTTCTCTAAATGATGTGGAGACTCAGAAGGTGAAATTGGAGGACTTGCTGAGCGTACCACTGGCTGTGCACTGAGAAAGGGTCAGGGAGCCCACTGGTGTGGCTCTTCTCGGAGGGCGTTATCACCACTCCACTTACCCAGCAAGTCCACAGCTATTCACAGCTGCTCAGTGAGCAGCTCCTGAACGTAATGCGCTAGGAGTGTTTCTCTCTTTCATCATGCACCCAAATATAGTCTCTGCCAATGCATAGACACAAGCCCAAATGGAGTATTAGTGTGCCAACTCCATCCCTGAGCATGGGGTAGGAGAAGAGAGAGCGAGTCACACATGTTTTATATGTTCTCTGGCCTAGTAGCCTCGTTTGCAATTGGTATATAAGACAATTTTGTGAGGCCTTATAAGACAAAAAATGAATGTGTTGTTGGAAATATAAATCACTGTGGGGAGTATTGAAATGTACAGTTATCAATCCACCACAGTGGATGGTAGTATTATGTACTGCAAGCAGGCACTAACAGAGTAAAAAGAAAAAGTGCTATATGCTTTTTCTGATACAATGCTATAATATTGTGTTTCATACCATATTATGAAATTAGATGATTTTATCTAATCAATTAATAGATAAGACTATCTCTTAAAGGATAGTTTGAGTCAACAATATGGGAAACAATTTTTTAATGTACATTCTAATATGTCATATATCTATTTGTATTGGATTGACTATAATTTGTTGCTTAAAACATTTGCTTTCAAAGGATAATTTGATTACCACTTTTTCTGTTGTGTGTGACAGACTTATGAATGACAAATTTTGGGATTTAAAAATCATCATATTGTAGCAAGCCAAATAATTGAATCTCCACAAAAGATTGACCATATTCATAGAAAACTTGGCAATTAAAGTAGGAAATAAATTAGTATATCAGAAATTTCTGGAATCACTGTTTGGAAGTTTCAATTCATGATTCATTGTATTTATAAGGCAGAAAAAGTATGAACTAGCTTTCATCTTTATAGATATGTCATTGTAACTTTAGCAAAAGTATGATGTATTAAGCAATTATAATAATTTGAAAATGTTCTGCATTTTGAACATTGGAAAACCTAAAGGTTTGAACACAAATAAGATGTGGATGTATGCATGTGAATGGAAAATATTTCAATAAAGAATGTTAAAAATTCTAAGTTTGTGAAAGATCAAATATTGGAAATACAAAGGGGATCATATTATACACACCTTATAACAAAATAACTTTAAGCAATAATCATGAAAAGAGATCTAAAGGATGCCAACAAAAGAAACAGATAAGTCTTAGTATACTTTCATGTAACCATGTAATTATTATAGCAAAAATAAATAATATAGTAGAAAAATATTGCCATTTTTTCAAATTAATGCATCTAATTGATAATAAATAAATGTATTTCTATGTGCTCTATTCTATTCTGTTGATCTATTTTCAGTTCTTTTTGCCAATACCAAATTTTTGACTAATACAGCTTTATAGTAAGACCTGAAGTAAAACTCTATCAGTTTCCAAAATCTGATCTTTTGTTTCAATATTGTTTGTACCATTATATGCATTTTTACTCTTCTCCTTTACATAAATGCTCAAAAATGTATTTTATATTAATTTTAAAGAGGAAGAAATAGCAATGAGACAGTTTCAAAACAGATTAGTAAGACAGTTACAATAATTAGTACATTGCATATTGTTTTTTTGTAGTGGTTATTCATAGTACAAGGTGTAGACATGATATCTTGTCTAAACACTATTAGTTCAAAACTTTCTTCTCATTGGACTAAGAGAAAGTAGCTGTATATCTTTGCTATTTTGTAATACAGATATATTTTTTTTTTCACTATAAGATGGTCCTTTATTTATATCCTCCTTTTTGATACCTGTGAACTAAGCAATTGTACTGAAGATAGCAATGTGTAATACTAGGCCCATGCTTGGAATCCCTGTCATTCTGATCTTCTAAAAGTATACTGCTTCTAATAGCATATCAATTAATGCTATATTCTCTCTCAAGTAAATGCTTGTTAAAAAAATAAAGAAAGAAGACAAATTAAAACAAGATACAAGAAAACACATCATGGGACTGTCCTGCTACAATGTTGTATATGCTCAGATTTCAAAAATTTCTAGAGCAAAATGCTCATAAAACTATATAGAATGCACAGAAATAACGTTATCAGCTCAGCTTTCACAAGGGAGCACAAGCAGCCCAGGAGATGGGGAAAAGTAAGTGTGATGTTTTTAAACAAATAAAACAACTAGATACCTACAGGTGGAAGAAGGAAGGAAGGAAAGATGGAAGGAAGGAAGGGAAGATGGAAGGAAGGAAGGAGGAAGGAAGGAAGGAAGGAAGGAAGGAAGGAAGGAAGGAAGGAAGCAAAGATGGAAGGAAGAAAGGAAGGAAGGAAGGAAAGAAAGATGGAAGAAAGGAAGGAAAGATGGAAGGAAGGAAAGAGGAAGAAGGAAGGAAGGAAGGAGGAAGGAAGGAAGGAGGGAGGGAGGGAGGAAGGAAGGAAGGAAGGAAGGAAGGAAGGAAGGAAGGAAGGAAGGAAGGAAGGAAGAAAAAACATATTTAGATACAAAACATATATTTTTCTCAAAATTAACTCAAAATGCATTGCAGACATAAATGTAGAAAACAGTCTATTAATGTAGCAGGAACCTGCACTTATTTGTCCTGAAAATTTTTAAGTAGCCTAAAAATGTTGTGAACTATGATAAACACAACTGTTCAAAAATTTTCATTGTGTGGAGGGCAACATCACAGTCCTAGATCTCAAGTTATATTACAAGGCTAAAATTCTAAAACCAGCATAGGATTCACCAAAAAAGTAACACTTGCAGGTCAGTGAGACAGAAAGAAGGTACAGAAACAATGCGTGGAGCACTCATGCATGACCTCTGGCAGAGCAGCCAAAGCCCTTTGCTGGAGTAAGCATGACCAAAAGGCTGAGCTCACACCCATGTCCCTCACAATACACCAACTGGTCAAAGAATTTTCTAATTGACAAAATAGGTAAAATTAGTGAAGACGTAGGAGTAGGCAAAAATTTCTGAATGAAATTCTGGTACTAAAACTAGTAATACAACGAAACAAAACATGCACTCTTATTATACTAAAAAAAGATTTTGCACATTAAAGACACCACCAACAAAATGAAAAGACAGCGTGAATAAAGTATGGAAACAAATAGTTTTCTAGGTACCTTCAGACAAAGGACTAACAAATAAAATATGAAATATATAACAAACTCAAAGAAATTACCCCTGCCCCCAAATTTAGTATCTAATAAATGTTGGCATCTGAAATGAAGAAACGCATTAGGTCAATAAAAATATGGAAAATATTCAACATCATAGACCCTTTGAGAAATATAAATTAAACAACATTAAGATCTTGTTTGATGACAGAAAGAATGGATACCTTTAAGAAATCAACAAACAATAGATGTTTGCAAGGGCATGAGGAAAAAGGAACATTTCACTTCTATATTGCAGGTGAGAATGTAAACTGATATAAGCAGTTTAAAAAACAGTGTGGAGATATTTCAAAATGCAAACAATAGAAGTTCCATTTTACCTGGCCATTATGGTCTTGAGTGTCCTTAAAAATAAGTTTAAAAAATCATATCGCAGTATTGTATGTGTGCCTATGTTTATAGTAACACAATTCATCATGGATAAATTTTAAAATCAGCATACTTTCCTATCAAAGGTGAATAGACAAAGAAGATATAACACCTGTAGGTGATGGAGAACTGCTCTGCCATTAAGAAAGATAAATTTGAAGCATTTGTAGAAAAAAGGCTATGTCTGGTGACCATAGAATTAAGTGAAGAGAATCAGACACACAGGCCTAGGCATTATATGGTCTCTCTTATGTGAAAAATTTAACATGAATGGAGGAACCAGGGATTGAACTCAGGTTCTTGCAGTTGCCAGGCCAGTACTTATTCTACTGAGCTATCTCCCCAGCCCTAGAAATGAGTATTCTAAGATAAGTTTCTGTTGTCAATTTCTGGTTTTATCTAATATGGTTCTAGAGCTGACTTTGCAAGATTTACATTTCCTTATATGTTATAAGGACTTTTTTGCTATTATTAGCATGGTGTATTTTGAAATAAAAAAATGGTAATTTCCAGAAAAGGAAAATCCATGAAGACAGAGCAAACCAGTGGTTATCTGGGAGGGATGGGGAGATGACTGACAGAAGGTGGAGAGTCTTGATTTGGCCCAAAGTTTGACTACAGTATGGTTGTACACTGTGTTGCACCCTCCTGAACCTTACATTTCCAATTTGTAAACTGCATGATATGCACATTTTTGGTTAAACGAATTTTTAATTAGAAAAATGTTGCTTTATAAAGACAATGTCAGCAAGAAGAGCAGACATGGAATAGATTAGAAGAAATAAGTTGTGAAGAAAAGCAATTGAAAAATTGTTATCCAAATCATTTAAAGAACTCTTCCACTCAGACACATGATTTAAAATAAAAGGCCAAGTACCTCAAAAGACACTTTACCAAAGAAGATAAATAGATATTAAATGAGCACATGGTGTGACACTTCACAGTATGTGCCATCTGGAAAACGCACACCAATGAATCACTTCTACTACTTTATCAGAGTGCCTATAACCCAGAACTACAGCAGCAGCACATGGTGGTATCATGCATATATATTGAGTGAAGGAAGACAATTTGAGATAACTATGTACTACATGATTTCAACCACATGCAGGAAAAGCTGATTCCATGGAAAGAATAAGAACACCAGAGACTCTTTCAAGGATGGGAGAAAAGACTGAGCCAGAGGAAGCATCCTTTATGAAACCGTAGTGATGGAACCATGTAATTGTGCATTTCATCAAACTTATAGGATACACAACTAAGGTACAAACTATGTACTTTTAGGGACTATGATTTGTCAGAACATATTCATCTGTTTGTAGCAAATGTTCTACTCTGGTGAAAGAAATTGGTAGGGGGAGGCGCTGAATGTATGAAGGCAGAGGCGAAGAAGGGGATCAGCTTCCCCAGTTTTTGCTATGAACTTAAATGTTTTTTCTTTCTTTTTTTTTCTTTAAATACTGGGAATCAAACTCACAACCTCACATTTGCCTGATAGGCACTGTGCTGTTGAGCTATATCCCTGGCCATTGCACTGCTCTTAAGAATGACAGCTTTCAAAAAATTAAAGTATTTGTGGAGGAGAAATAGCTCAGTAGAATAAGCACCTGCCTGGCAAGTGCAAGGTCCTGAGTTCAATCTCCAGCACCACAAAAAATGAATAAAAACTAGTAAAAAAATTAAAGAACGATTACTTTTTCTCTTTCACTAACATTGATCATTTTTCTATTTGCTATACTATTGACTAGTGAGGAAATAAACGGAACTGAAACTACAGTTTATGTACTGAAGAAAGAGTTGCATTAATGGCATATTAGAAAGTACATTTTAGAGTAGACCTATCCTTGGTTTCCATAAAAGACATGTGCCTCCTCAAAAACATTTAGTTATGTAAGCCCTGAAGAACTGCAGCAGATGCTCAAGGAATATATTTATATAATGCGGAAAATCGGGCAAAAATCACCTGGGTGTGACACCATGATAATAATTATTATTATTTGGCAAAGTAGTGCTTGAAAAGAATGACAGAAATACTTCTGTGTTAGTAATGTCCTCTGTTTTCTTTATAGGAATATTGGAGTAATTTGTGATGGTGCAGTTTATTGAACATTTTTCCCCCTCGGGGAGGGATTGTGTTTATTTATCTATTTTATGGTGCCGAGGACCGAACCCAGAGCTTCCAGCTTGCTAAGCAGGCGTGCTATTGCTGAGCCCGATTCCCATCCCAGTGAAGTCTTAGATCCATACACTGAAATAAAATTGCATAAAAAGATATGAAAAGACTGTACCCATGTTATATTGTATAGTATATGGAACTAACCAAACTACTTTTCTCAACAAAATTACAATTGAAACGTTGCAGAAATTTTTCCAAGAAAGTTTTCATTTCCTAGAGTGTGAACACAGAAATCTGAATTAGAATGTCATCTGACAAAAGTTTATCTTAGTGTTTATAAATATAGAATCTGCAAAATTTAAAACTCCAGAATAAGAGACTAGACCATTGCCAATGTGAGAAGATAGTGTTGTTAATTTTATTTCACCCATCTTTCTCTTCAGTGCAAAATGTTTTTGACATAATCATCACAGACTTAGCAGTGCATTACCGTAATACAAATTTCCCTTTAAGCTTTGTAAGTAAAATTTCGTATAAAGGTTTCATCTGTGTGTCTCTGCACTGTGTATATGTATGTCTTTGTGCATGTATGTGTTAACTGTCGGGCTTTATGGCTTCAAAGTAAAGCCTCAGAATACTTGTAATGTTGTAAAACTAGACACAGGCTTTTAAATGTTTATAGTAGAACATGCCCAGTGGCAGATGGTGCTATGCCATTTTAGAGCCACCTAGAGGCACAAAAACTGTCCCATGTTTTTCATTTTGGCAGACTCACATGCCCCTCTGGCAATTTTTACAAAATAACCAAAAGACTTACACCTTCAAAACAGATTGTATTTATAGAGGGATTTGAGGAGTTCAACAGAGGTGAACTAGGGAGTTCAGAATCAGAGTAATCAAATATATAGCACAGTGGTGTGAAATTAGCTAGATTAGTTTACTTTGTACTTTCTCTACTTATGGTAGTTTAAAGAATTTCAAATACTTATGTTTAGGGTATATAAAAATAAATTCAACAATTTTGTGCATTATGAATAACTTGTTTTAAATATAAAGGTCAAATTTTACATAGAACTCAATGTTCAGTGATAGTATTGCTTTTTAAGCATGCATGCATGTTAACTTAGCAAATTGCTGATAGGAAAATCTAAAAATCAATCTATGAAATACAAATATGAATATAATTTCAAAGTCAATAGTTATCAAATTTCTGTATAACTTTCTAAATTTACACGCAATCTTTCCTCTTTTATTTTTCTTTTTTTAAGTAATGAGTTATAAACTCTCGAAGCCTATGGGAAATAAATGTAAACATGCTGTGTAACAGTTCAATTTTGAGGCTCTGGTAGCCCCTATTTCTTTATAGCAACCCCATTATAGTCGCCCAAACAGCCATGGACGCCATGCAGATGACAGTGAGTGGATGTGGGGTTTTTTGATCTCTCCTTTGTTGGATGCATAATGATTGGGGACTGGGTTACTCCCAGCTCTGGTTTGCTCAAGTAGGTGCTTTGTTTTTCTGATCCTTAATTAAAACATAGTACTCTTCTGACTCCTTCTTTCTGGGCCTGTTAAGTACCTAATTGGCTGACATGGTGAATTTAGATGAAAAAGCAGTAATAGAAAAGCTTTAAAACTGCAATGTGAATTTTTCTTCCTAAATTAAGTAATAAAACGTACCCTAGGAAATGTAGGTATTATAGAATCTATAAAGCAAAAAACCAAAAATTTTTCTATGACTACTGATATTATTTACAGAAACATTACAAAATAAAATCTACGTGCTTTTCTAATATCTTACGTCATTTATGTTATCCATGGAATTGCCACTTTACATCTTTTCATTTATTAAATACCAATTAACAACTTCATTAATGATCATATATGTGTATCTTTTGAAATAAATCTATTGAATGTTTTACTAAGGGTCAATTTCTGTGGGCATCTACACATAATATATAAGAAAAAATAGGATCCCTTTCCCAATGGACCTAACATTGGAACTGGGGTGAAAACTAAGAAATAAAATCACATTAAAAGATAAATTTAGGTAGATGTGGTGGCACATGCCCACAATCCCAGCGTTCTGGAAATCTGAAGCAAGAGGATTGCATGTTTAAAAACTGCATGAGCAAATGAAGAATTCAGTAAAATCTGATCTCTAGTTAGCCATAAAAATAATAATAATAATTAATA
Organism: Ctenomys sociabilis; assembly: GCA_004027165.1. Lineage (NCBI taxonomy): Eukaryota > Metazoa > Chordata > Mammalia > Rodentia > Ctenomyidae > Ctenomys > Ctenomys sociabilis. Next base: position 71,534 of record PVKA01004517.1, read on the forward strand.
ATGATGATGATGATGATGATGATGATGATGATGAAGGGGCTGAGTTGTACCTCAATGTGAAGGTTTTGGGTGAAATCATGAGTAACGCAAAGAAATAAAAAATAAACTTGGCTCATGAAAGTGCAAAGGCCATGGTAAAACTGATTACTATGGCAAGGACTAGGAGCCCTGAAAGTGCTGGGGATATAGCTCAGGGGCACAATGTCTGCCTGGAAAACACAAGGTTGATAGTACTACACCAGATACCACCAAAATGAAAAAAAAAATGTCAGATCTGAAGGTGTTTGTTTTATTTTACTCTTTTGTTTTGTAATTAAATGTTGCTTAAACAAAATGCAGTAAACATCTAGTTACATAAATATAAGTACAAATTTCTAATACTGGCCTTTAAGTAAATGAAATGTTTGTATCAAAATGCATGCCTTGTTTTCAGATCCTTAATATCTATTATCGAATATTGCCTAGAACACGTACAACAATATAAGCATACACCAAAAATAAGACTTTCTGCAAAGTGCTACATGCCAAGTAGCAAGCTACATACTTCCGTATATTATTTGATATTGTTTAAGCAACCCACTGACTTTGGTATTATTTATATTTTATGAATGGAGAAATGAGATCATAGAGTTTTAACAAATAAATTTAAAGCAATGAGGTAGCGAAGCACAATAACCTGGCCCCACAATTCTAAGCAATTAGTGTTGTGATTCCAGGGGAACAGGAGGTTATTACAGCAACTTACTAAACCAAAAATCAATTACACAGGGTTAGCAATTTCAAGTAACAGCTTTCTAGGCAGGCACAAGACTTGCACGACAAGGCCTTATTCCATATATAAACTATGGTAATACCAGCTATACTGTCTTTCACTGTTTAATGTTGAGCCTGGGAATCAAATGTAAATTAAAAGATGATTTTTCCAGTAGGTGTTACTCTTCTTAAGTCAGTGAGTTGCAGGGAGTTATGCATAAATTAATTCCTAGAAACAATAACAAAATTTTTATTTACTGTTAGATACTGGATATATTCTTGGCCACAATTACATCAGTTCTATCAAATATAGGCTAATTTGTCCAAACAAATAATAAACTCATTCATTTCACAGCATAACCAGTTTGGATACCCAAATTGACTTTGTCAAATGAGGCTGTCAACTTGATTCCACCTCTGAAGAGGATCACAAGGTTTCTATGTTAATGGATGAACAGTCCCCAGGACAGGTGACTGTCACTCTACATCTGCCACCATGTTTCCAAACACAGAATTAAAGCATTGTTAAGGCAGAAGAAACAGAGTTAAAAGAAGAAAAAGTAACTGCATTTAAAATAATGTATTATCAGACATTGCACAGCACAGTGTAACTTAAATTGTGCTTTGAGTATGAATCAGATTCCTACCATTGAGTGCATAAAAACATCACATATACACTGATAGTGAAGCTACACAACCAGCAGTTAAATCCATTAAGGTACACATGGCAGATCTCTGACGCAAGGGCTGATCATCTGTGATGGGAACTTCTAAATCCCAAGTGCTCCCTTCACAGCCTGGGGTCAGGATGCTTCCTGTGCTGACTCTTCATATGGGAATCAAGAAATGAGAGGAAGGTGCTATTTCTTTTAAAATAAATTAACTTTACTTTGTTAAGACAAAATATTTAAGATATGTGTTTTCACTTTTGTCTTTTAAAAAATATTGCTTGAGTCATTTTCCAAAGGAAAGATAGACAAAGTTCTTTTCTGGAGAGCCACATTTAGAAGATAGGTCCTAGTGCAGAGTGAAAGAAGGCATTCACTCCAATTGATTCACTCCCAAACTGACCGTCAGCATCGACACACAAGATTGAATCTAGACTTGTGTGATAAACTAAAATAAAGATGCACCTGCGATCTAAATGTTCAAACAGAAACACTGAAGCTGTTGGAAGATTAAATACATAGAACTCTTGAAGATTTGGCTACAGTAAGGACTCTGAGCAGAACCCTAGTGGTGTAAGAAATAGCATCAATAACAAATAAAATCATATCAAATCTAAAGCCTGGTGCACAGCAAAGGAAACAACCAACTAGTGAACACAAAGTGCACAGAACTGGAAAACCAACTGGCTGGTGACTTCTTAGACAGAGGACTAATATGTATAACAGATGAAGAATTTTTTAAATAATAGAGCCTTTCAGAATAATAGACCAATTTAAAAAATGCGCAGCTAAAATGAATTGATACTTCTTAGAAAAAATACAGCCCAATAAATACATAAAATCTCCATCATTTCTGACCATTACAAAAGTGAGCATTAAAATAACATCGAATTTCCATTTCCAGAAACAATAGCTATGGTTAAGAAATCAAATAAAAAGAAATGCTGGCAAAGCTGTGGAGGAAAGGACATTGCTGCATTTTGATGGGAATATGTACTAGGGCAAAGAGTATATGTGTGACTCTGAAGATTCCTCAGGAAAATGAAACTAGAAGTTCCCTTCAACCCAGTTCTTTACATTTGCAGGATCATCCGAAAAAGAGTTAAAGAGATCATATTGCTGTGGTATACTCACATCTATGTATATGGACATGCAATTTATAGCTACATCTTGGAAGTAGCCTTCATTTCTATAACAAATGGATGGGTAAATCATTAGCATTTATATACAATTGAGTACTAGTCTGCCATAAAATGATACTCTTGTCATTTGTAGGAAAACAGATGCACTTTGAAACTGTAATGTTAATTGAAACAAATCAAGCACAGAGAATTAAAGACTCCATTGTTTCTTATTTATTCAAATCTGAATAAATGAAAGAGCAAAATAAAAGATACATTTAGGCAACAGGGAGATACATCTTCTGCAAAGGTGCAGGGACCAAGGTAGAGGGAGGAGCATGGAAAGGGGTGAAAGGAGGTGAGAAAAGAATTAAGATGCATTCTGTCCATGCACCAAGCCCTCCCTATGGATATAATCATTATAGGTTGCAATCAAGCACCAATGCAAGTTATAAAAATTTTAAAAACCCCAAAATAAAAACAAAAACTCATTAAACAATTTGGCAGTTTTTGATATCCTCCACCCCACTACAGTCTTCATATATAAACATGGGTAAGGGGCCAGGGAAATGGCTCAGTGGAATAAGTGTTTACCTAGCAAGCGCAAGGACCTGAGTTCAATCACATGTTCCAGAAAAACAAACAAAAAAAAAGGGTAATCATGTAAGTGTCTTTCAAAACTTTACTGAATTATTAAATGTAGAGTTTTCTAACTATTATTACTCTCCAAAGGTCAGAAAATTTGTGTACTGTTTATAGTAAAAGACACATTTTCCTACATTAAAATTTGAGCTGGGGCCAGAGAGGTGGCTTATGGGCTGGGGGCAGAATAAGCACTTCCCTGGCAAGCACAAGGTCCTGAGTTCAATCCGCAGTTCCTAAAAAAAAAAAAAGGTGTGAGCTGGGCCTGGTGGCACACGCTTGTAATCACAGCACTTCATAGGCTGAGACAGGGGGAACCCCATGAGTTTGAGGCTACAAAGTGAGTGCAAGGCCAGCCTGCGCTGTGTATTGAGTCCCTGTTTCAAAAAAGACGAAATAATGTTTTTTATATATTTTTTTTTTATTTTAGGGTGGGGTCTACAGGGTTTTCAGGGTCTCACTACTAGATCGGACTCATAATGATTCTCCTGTTTATGGCCTCCCAAGAGCTGGGATTACAGGCATATTCTACCATCCCAGTCTCAATTGCCTTCTCAGCTTGCCCCAGAGGCGGAGCCGGTACAGCAGGCTCTGGGATGGAACCTGTGGCCCCTGCACCTGCTTGCAGGCACTTTAATCCACTGAGCTATCTGGCCTGCCCTAAAAAATTTGGATATATTTCCATTAGATCCTGTACTATTGTATGTTCATCATACTGCATCAAAATGACAAAACAACAACAAAAATCCCAACAGGAATTGTGTTGCATATAATTAAAAATATCATTTTATAATTTATTAATAATGTACCTGTACTCATATATGTATGTGTTTTTTTACTAAGTAAAAAGTAAAATTCATATTTATACAATTTAAATAAGAAATATACATACAAATGATCTAATGATCCACATGTTATCTTTTTTTTTTTTTTTTTTTGTAGTATTGGGCATTGAACTCAGAATCTTGGGCTTGCCAGGCAAGCACATTTTTATTCTTAAAGAAGATAGAAATTTCTCGCCGGGCGTGGTGATTCATACCTGTAATCCCAGCACTTGGGAGGCTGAGGCAGGAGGATTGTTGTGAGTTCGAGACCAGCCTGAGCTACAAAGTGAGCTTAAGGTCAGCCTGAACTGCATAGTGAGACCCTGTCTCAAAAAGACAGAAAAAAAAAAAAAAAAAAAAAAGAAATTTCTCTCTCTCTCTCTCTCTCTCTCTCTCTCTCTCTCTCTCTCTCTCTATATATATATATATATATATATATATATATATATATATATGTATATATATAGTAAAACAAAAATAAATAAGCATATAACATTTTATTCTTGTATGACCAAACTGAAACTTCTAAATATACTTATGAATTTATAAATTCAAAAGTACTAAACATCTACATTTCAAAAAACACTTTTTGTGAGAATAAATATACAGTTGTATTTATATAGAACTAGTAATTTAAATTCTTGGCTTACATTAAAGGCTGCATTTCTGAGCAGTAAAATATTTCAGTGAAGAAACTGTCTTTATGTTTGTGTTTTTGTTTACACTTACTCTTTGTAAGAATAGATGGCTTGGATTAGAAACCATCCTATATTTCTTAATATATGTATACAAAATATTGTCATAATCATGACACAAGAGTTGTATATTTTTATTTTGTTCTTTTGGCAGAACCGGGGATTGAACTCAGCTTTATTTTGGTGGAAGAGTTGTATATTTTTATTCATATTTATGCAATTTAAATCACAAATCTCTATTTAACCTCTTCTCTGATATCTTAAATGCACTTCATTCCACTTTGCATACTCTCACTCAAATTCAGCAATGAAATTATTATTTGTTATTATTATTATTATATTTTTACATATTTAGTACAGAGTCTATAGGGTTTCATAGGTCAGCCTCAGTGAATTCCTGTTTTCAACCTCCCAAGCACTAGACGTGCACCACTATGTCCAATCTTGAAATTATTCTTTGAAAACTAATGAACTCTTTTGAAGAAAATGGAGTCTTTGACATTGTTGCACACATGTGTCAAATGGGGCCATGTATTCTAATCCCTAAGTTAGATATTTGTTCACACCAGGCTGAGATCGCTTAACTGAAAAGCTGGTCAGTGCCAATCTCATACACATTCAATTGTTTTAAATATCACCCAAATAGGCAGCATTTTTGTCATTTAGCATCCTCGTGTGTTGCATACCCCCAAAGAATTCATACACAAAATCTTCCAGCTGTAGATAAGCAGAAACACTCTTAGAGTCACCAGGCTACTGCCCCGTGGTGCTCTGACCCACAGCCATCGCACTGCTGTGGAGGTGCGTCACTATCAGACACATGTGCACTCTCTGGATTCTAATCCCTCTCCCCTGGGTGGCTCCTTGCCTTCCCTGTGGATGACAACACTGGTGACTTCAGTCTGAACAGTCTCAGACTATTAGTGGAGAGCACCTACCAAAGTGACACCCAAAAAAAAAACACAAAACACATGTGTTCTTGTTACACCATTGTCACATTTGTTTCCTCGATCAGACTACAAAAGCCCTTTAGGCATTCGGTATAGCATAAGCACAGCAACTTTTAAGTCTAATGTTACTACATTATCCCTTATTATCCTTGGAAAAGCATGTCTGTATGTAAAGCCCTTCATATGTTTGGAGACACAGCTATCATATTTCCCCCTGAATCTTATTTTCATAATAAATTCAATAACTACTTCAACTATTCTACATAAGGCAAGAGTTTTATGCACTTAATTATATTGACATCTTCTCTAAATATAGTATTTGCTTTGTCAAAGCTTTTCAGAGTGATTGCAAAGATGGTATAGTCATCTGCAAGGTTAAATTCCTATTATAATGAAAGCTGGAGATTTTTTATGTATAATTCCACTAATCATTATATATAATGACAACATCAACTGGCTTATTACCAGGAACTTAACTACACCCAGGAAATATGACACTTTGTGTCATTATTCTCTGTTGATGTTTAAGAAAAATCAGAATTCAGTTTGTCAGTACAGATTTATGTCATCCTGATAGAAGTAGAACATTCCTCATGAAATAGCAAGTGAAACATTTAGTTAACACCTCTGACGTATGAAAAGGAGGCTGCCAGAGTGAAGAAAGTTTCCTAAACATACATGAAACATTGTAGAGGTAAGGTAAAGGACAATGGTGAATTATTTTTTTAAGAGTTGAAGGAGCTTTGAGTTAAAAATACTTTAAATACAGAAGGTGCAAAACATCAGTTTTTTTTTTTTCCAAATCAAGAGAAGGAATTCTCCTATGAATAATAATCTCCCCATTTTTCTCCCTAGAAGAAAAATGATACTGTTATTGTCAAGGACAGAAAATTGAGACAAAGAGAAATATCATTAAACAGATATTATTAAGCTAACCTTTACCTTTCTTTCTATTTCAGCAAGTTATTTCTCTGTCTTGTCACTTTTCCATAATTCAATAATCTTTGTCAAATTTGACATAGAAGTATGCAAGTATCACTACATCTTTTATTACTCTTTTTTTATGAATACTCCCATGTGATGTAGAACTTTTGACAATTAAATGTATATGTCTCTTCTCCTAGTTCTCCATGAAATTTTTCTCAATTTCATTTTGTTTCCTAAGATCAGTGAAAACAAAAGAAAATTCTCAATGGTAGAGAAGGAAATTTTTGCTTTCTCTATGGAGTATGGAGTTTCAATGACTGAAGATGAAAATATTTTACAATTGAATAGTTGTGAGGGTTCCACAAAAGTATGAATGCATCTAATGCCATTGACCCAGACTCTTTAAATGATTAAGGCAGTAAATTTTATGTTATGTGTATTTTACCAATAAATTAGGAGAGAGAAACAAAACTCTAAGTCATTCTCAGAAGTTTATTGAACCCTGGTTGTTCTTTAAAGGACGTTACAAGTTTCAGGTAAACACAAAAAATCTGTGTATATACTAAAGCAAGGGAATAACACACTTTCTTTCTCAATATATTTCTTTTTTTTTTTTTCATGAGATTGAGTCTGTAAGACAATAGGTTCAGTTGACTCTGTCAAATGACTGTGGAATACTCTGATAGAGAACATTAAAAAAAAAAATTGGCTCAGAAATTTGCCCCTGGAGTATATTCCTCTTTTTACCTCAGCAAAACCAAATTTCATTTTTCCATCTAAGAAAGGCAGTACTTGGAAATATAAATGGCAACAGTTCCTTTACAAAATGCTTCCAGGCAGGGTAAGGCTTCCCGTTGAGAAGGACAACACCAATAATGAGAGCACTAAAGCCAAAGGTGTGCGGCTTAGAATCAGTGACCTCCTCAGCCATACCAAGAGGAGACAGCTCTAGTTTTCATCCTTAAACCCAGAGCAAGTTCTCAGCAGTAGGAGGACACAAGAGCAGCCTGGAGTAGGAGAGTATCTTTGAAAGAAAAAAGCTTAAAACAACCATGACTTGCTAAAATAAATCTAAAAAACACAAACACAAACACTGAAACAATACCATATACGTTCAAAAAAGAGAGAAACGTGTTCACAACAAAAAGCTATGTCAAATGCTCATAAAGACAATAAGACTGAGTATGAAAAATACATTCCCTAAAAAAGACAATTTTTATCAATAGGTAGATTGATAAAATTAAATTAGACAAAATATAAAGTGCTGCCTTGAATTGCTAGATTAAAAGGTACCAGGAGGAGATACATATTCATAAAATTGTTTCCATAAGTATTAATACGCTTTTTTTTCCCTACAGGGTCTTGCTATGCAGCTCGGACTAGCAGTGATCCTCTGTTTTCTGCCTCCCAAGTGCTGGGATTACAGGCTTATGGCACCGTGCCCTGACTCCTCACAGGCTCAGCATTTCCTGGAGTGCGCTGCATGGCACGCAGTGCCGAGGATCGATTCCTGGCCCCATGCTTACCTCAGCAAGTGCTTAGTCTGCTGAGCTCTCATTGGTCCTAACTATTAATACCATCAAATGAAAAAAATGTCAATCTTGCCTCCTCAAATACTAGTGTGTCCCTACAATAAATGTACAGAGCCTGACAAAGACGTATAAATTGGAAAAAAAAAATCTCAGTGTAAATATTGTAATAGTAAGTATACTGAAGCACTATGCAATTGAAACAACTTACCCTTGCCCACTGCAATTATAAGAGATGTGGGAACCACTAGCTTCCAGGTACTTAGTACCGTGACGTGCCGAAGTGTGTAGATGCCTTTGGTGAAGGGTGTTTACCAGTCAAGTGTGTCTACAACATTATGTTCATACAAACTTCATGAGGAAAAAGATTTAAATTATGGTGAAAAATGTAGTTGAAATAGGAAAATTAGAGAAGCTGTGAATTTATCATGGTGAAAATACACCATGACTTGAAGAAGTTGTGTTTTTTTTTTTTGTTTTTTTTTTTTGCGGAACCAGGGATTGAACTCAAGCCCTTATGCTTACCAGGAAAGCACTTATTCTACTGATCCATTTCTCTGGCCCTTAAGAAGTTCTTTAACTCAGCCCTAAGCACCAGAGGAGGTGTTTAGGAGGGCTGGCATTCACCCACTGAATTACACAAGAATCCTCCTATTCTGCTTAGAAAACTGTTCATGTCCATGGAAAGTTGTAAATAAATAAATAATATATTTATATTATATGACATATATTCTGTATATTTAATACATTTTAGATATATTATCTATAAAATCTTGACATTACTTTTCTGGACTATCATTCTTAAAATGCAAAAGCAAACTGTGATATACCTGACTGGAAATTAGACCAAGATAAATCATAAGATCCTAAACCTTTACTTCTAGTTAAAGATATCTGTTACAGCTACAGGATTTCTTCTCTCAGAAAGAATCACAGCAGAAGGAAAATTGATCAGAGCTGCTCTTTTCACAAGGCTGTGCTTATCAATGCAGTGACCAACATCTACCCCCACGGCGGAGGGTGGAGCACCTCCAGTCATCCATCGTAGGCTTTCCAGGCAGTCACAGTGCGGGGAATGCTTGCCAAACCTTTGCTTTCCTTTTTTAAAAGGATTCAGATACAATTTAGCATAATTAGTGGTTTGTGCCATTGCATAATTCAGTGCAAATGAAAGTATGCAACTTGAGGAGAAAATTACTTGTGGCAACATTGTTTATCTGGAAAGAAAACAAGAAACAGCCAGTATGTCATCAATAAGAAAACAGTTGAGTAAAATGATTGCTCAGTAGCATTAAAAATGTTATATATTACTCGTGAACTAATATAAGACCACTACATTATTTTATTAAAAATACAAATAGGTAATCATAAATTGTGTGGTTCCAGTCTTTGCAAACTAAAGGAAAGAATTCTATGTTTTCAAGGTTTTATTATATTTTTTTAATTTTAGGCAATTCAGGGATATAGATAATTCAATAAATATCTTGTGTCATGATCAAACCATGCGGATGAACATTTCAACCTCATTTTTGTAGGTTTTATTGACATATAATATTTGTAAATATTTATGAGGAATAATTTGATAATTTATTTTATGTATAAAATATGTATTCTATATCCTTGCTTTTAAGTGTAAATTAGAGTAAAAAGACAGACAGTAACATATTGGAAACTTGAGCAGAGGGAGGGTAAATTATAACTACTTCTTATAAAATTCTTCATTGCCTGAAACATTACAATGAAACTGCATAGTAATCCAAAAACAAATTAATGATAAAAAGATGTCTATGATATTATATCCAAACTTTTTCGAATATAACAATAATTGGCATCACTGATAAATAAATAGAATGTTACTTCATTCTGATCTTTCTTGTACATGTGTTTCATAGCAAGTGATTTTTTGGTTGTTTTCAAAGGCAAGGGACAGAGAACAGGCAGAAGAGGAAGCTAGATAGCCTTCAAACATCTAGGAGCTGCAGTGAGAGCACACTCTTAAAAATTTACTCTTTGTAGAATTTAATAACATCCATTTCACAAACCACAGAGTTTTCCCATCTCACAAATCAATTTCATTCTATTATATTGGTGAATTAGTTTTCTTTTTGTGAATTAGTTGTTCCACTTTAACTGTTGGCCTTGTCATAAAAGGGAAAAATGTATTAGGAGTATAGAAAATAGCCGAGATAATAGCCCAGTAATACCACTTACATATCAGCTAAGCTCCTCTTCAGATTTCCCTATGCCTCAGTGACCGCTAGCTGTTACCACTGAATTATCCCTCATGAGCCTTTCCACAGCCCCTGTTCCTTCAAGCAGTGGTTTACTTGAGGTGCACTGATGAACAATTCTAATGAGGCTGCTACTCATTCATCTGCAATCTCGTACAAAGACTTTGAAATCCAATCTAGATGCCATCATTTATGTTATATATAAGACAAAGAAGAATTGACACTGCTGAGCCCTTTAATTTTTTTCTCTTGAAAAGTACAATCAACATTAAGCTTAAAAATGACAATAAAACAAAAACTTGAAATGAATTGCTCTCTATGAATATTTGTTTGCCAATCAAAATAAAGTAAAATTTCACACTTGGGTATTTGAATACATATATATCTGTAAGTGCATATATATATGTATGGATATGAATGTGCATGATGCATAGTTATATACATAGCTATGATCTCTATGTATGTACGAATGACACAAATACACAGGTAGCTATCAACACACACATTCGTGCACACACACACACACACACACACACACACACACACAAAGAGAGATGCCTTGAAAGCATTGAAATGCTTAAGAATTTTTACTTTAGAAATTCAAATGCTAGGGGCCAGGGACATGGCTCAATGGAATAACCACTTCCCTGGCAAGCGCAAGGACCTGAGTTCAATCCCCGGTTCTGCAAAAGAAAAAAAGAAAGAAAGAGAGAAAGAAAGAAAGAAAGAAAGAAAGAAAGAAAGAAAGAAAGAAAGAAAGAAAGAAAGAGAGAGAGATAGAAATTCAAATGCTATATTTCTAATGTAGTTTGTGAATTGCAGTATGTCTTAATGTTTATATAAAATAGGTCTAAGACTTTACTTCTATACCAGTATATCATATGCCTGCTATCATCCTGCTCTATGCATCAAGAAATAAAGCAGTACTACAGTACTACACGGCCATTCCAGAGTAGTTAAGGTGCTTGCACATATACAAGAGTGTCAAGGAGGATGTGTACAGGCCAGCACAACTCATGTCCCTAAAGAAATTATTCCAAGCTATATTTATGTGGAATGGGTGTCAAAATGTACTTATTATAAAATAATTTTAATTTAAATCATAGGTTCAATATATAAATGAATAAAATCTATAAAACAAATTATTTTCTGGTAGTATGAATATTCTTTTAGAGTTAACAATACCAATAATAAGGTATACTATGTTTTATGCATGCATATATTTATGTCCATATAGATTCAGAATGGTGTATCCTTGAATCAGAAGAGTATCCTTTGAATATGAATTGACAGTTTATAAAGCACTTTTTCTTCCATCTTATTTTATTGTGAAATACAATCTGGATGACATCTTTAGGTGAATTTCACTTAGAAAATAAAACATAAGAATAGTATAGAATATACCTCTTTCACAACAAGCTCACTAAAATATAATCCAGAATTAGTCTTCCATGTACCTTTGTTCTAATCATCTCAATAGTCCCTAATTGGAAGCTCAGCTTCCATTTAGAAGCAAGTATTTACAGATCTTTAAGCAAACTTTGCCCCTGCACAATGTTCCTTGTTGAACTCTTCAGCTTTTAGCAAACACCAGCCTTTGTGCTCACCACTAAGCTAAGTGGTTCTTCAGTGTCAGGGTATAGTCTACACTTCAACATTGCTTACGAGTTGCCTGCTTCTCTCCATTCTTTATGTTAAAATTCTCTATCAATTCTCTTAAATTTGCAGCATTTAGGTCACATACACACATTACCAGAATAATGGACTCTATTTCAGATAATCTTTTCCTTCCTATTACATCAATTTGAACTTTAATTACAGTTCCTGTTAATGCCAGTCAAGTCACTTGGGCATTTAGTTACACATCAGATATGGCAATTGAAGCAATAGTGGGACTTAATTTCAGAGTAGACATTTCAAACACTGCGATAGCTCTAAGAGATAGGAGAAAAATGGGAATAAGCATCGGAGAGGATTCATGTTTAAGAAAACTTGGAGGGGAGCTCAATGAAGCTAAAGAAGTAAACAATGAATCCAAGTTTTTGTCCCTGGTAATTAAATAGGGTTGCTATCTTCTAACTAAAATAAGCATTCTTTTATGTATATAGCACAGGTTCTACAGGTTTTTACTACACAGATTGGATTCATAGTGATCCTCCTGTTTTCAGTCTCCCAAGAGCTGGGATTACAGGCATGCACCAAAAATCAATGTATTGTGCTTGACCTTACTTTCCTAATCTCTTAGGTAGAGTTTCTTCTTTTATTTTGTATTCTTTTCAGAGTGTGTACACCTCACAGACATTGCCCATATCTGAGTCTTTTAACGTATGAGCACAAAGAAACAAACAGGGACTTGGTCATTAATGTGACATATTCAAAATTCATATGTATGTGACTAAACAAAACAGCATTTGAGGAAGGTATGTTTTTGAAAAAGAGTCACTTCCTTAGAAGCTGTACAATCAGTTTCTGATTTAAAATGCTTTTATAACTTCTCACTCTGGTAAAGTAGTGCTTTTTTAACACACTGAAATGAAAGACCCTGCACTTCAATACCATTCTTTATGTGTGTGACTGTTTTGAGTACTTTACACTTATCTGGAATCCCCAGAGAAAAAAAGAGATTCTGTACTTAGCAGAAAATATTATATCTAAATAAGTAGCTTTCTGTATAATTTAAATTATTTTGTGTAAGATGGTCTATGAAAACAGATTTTAAATTTCTGGATGTTATAATTTTTTTTAAAATATGGTCAACTAAGAGTTTTATCCATGTATGTATGTATGTGGAGAGCATATGTATATATGTATGTGCTCTTGTATGTGTGTGCACTCACAAAATAAGAACCGTAATCTTTAGGCCAAGTTCAACTGTGAGCCACTGTATTTACTTTCTTTGATTTTTTTTCTTTCACTTCTCATATTAAAGAAATAAATATATCCTAACATAGATAGTAGTCACTTTGTTTTAGACATATTCTTGGAATTTTAAATAAATCCTTTTATATAAAGTTACTCAATAAACGTAAATTAACTAAATAATTACATTGTTTCATTTACCAATATATATTTCTTACTCAAAAATATCTTACAATTCTACAAAGATCAAACAATCTTATCGTCACTGGCATGATACAGAGTAACTCTGGCTCTGTGTCCTAAACATAGTAATTACAGAAAAAGAAGAAATTTCGAACATAAAAATTTAAAATACTAAGATGTAGACATTCTTTATCTAAATCAGAGTAACTTTAATATTTGTAATGTGTCAGACTATAAAACTTGCTAAGTACGAATAAGCTTTCATTCAAAAGTGTCACCAGAATATGCATTCTTATAACTAAAGGATATATAAGTGAGAAATATAAAGAAGAAGAAAAAATAATCCACATCAACAATATAATGACAAGAATAGAGGGAAAAAAATCCACACAAACAAGGTACCTTTTTTTCTCTTGTATTTTTTGGCCAGTTCTGCCCATCCTGGGGACGGGATAGTGTGCTGTGTGGTGTCAGGGTGGAGCTGTGGTCCCTGTGTGCTTGCTGAAGTTTGCCCAAGCAGCTGCTACACTACTGAACTATCTTGCCAGCCCAAGGCATACAATTTAAAAAAATTGCTAAGAGATTTTCAGTAGAGCTTATCAAGAAGTACTTACTGAAACAAGCACATGTGCCACTCAACACGATGCCTACTACTATGCCTTCCTAATCTGCCCTAAGCCGTGGACCTCAACAAAGATCCGTTCTCAACAGCACCATTTTCTCCTTTGTCCTATGCTTGGAAGCTTCTGTGTCCTGTGCTTTGGCCATGTGTCAAAAGACCCACCACTCTTTGCAGTTCTGGTAAAATGTCCCCTGATACCTTACACTCTATAGCAATCTGTGTTAACTCTGCAATAACAACTTACAGTGTGTTGCCCATCATACGCATTTTCTACTCCTCTTTATTCTTCTTTTTCTATTTAATCTTTGCCTTTTAGTTCCAGAAACAGCATCAATTTATTGCATTAACTGTTTGGGGTTTTTTGTTTGTTTGTTTTTTCCAGATGTGGACAATTGACCCTGGGTCTCCATGCTGAATCTCTACAAACTCCCATGCTGTTTGGGAACTGAGATCTCTAAATTACTAAATTTCCCTGGTTGGCCTTGGCTTCATAGGATGCTGAGGACAAGAGAAAACTGGCAGTATATGCCTGCCTCAGAGTCTTCCTTACCTTTACATGTTTATAGGTTAGAATCTGCCTTAAGAATAACAGACAGTAATCAGTTCTTCAGCAATTCCAAACTAACCCACGAGTACTCATTTGTCCAAGTACAATAAAAAATGTAGGTTAATCTTTTTTTTAAATATAAATAGTCCCTTCTTTCTTGTGCCTTATTTTCTGGTAGTGGCAGCAAAACCAACTTAGGAGAAGAAGGATTGTTTCATCTGCAAAGTGTAAGGGAGGGAATTAGGCCAAGGCTCCTGCATACTTTGAGGTGCCAAAGAGCATGTGATGATGTATCTAAAGGAAAAGGAAGCTCGGTGAGAGGCCCGTCCTCCTTAGACCCAAAACAGGATTTGCAGGCTCTAATTCACAGCCCTGAGGTGGTAGATTGTGGACACCTCGAAGGGAAGAGGGGCATAGATGGATGACTGTGCAATGAGATTGATTTTTTTCTTTTTTCTCTAAATAATGTGAAGTAGTGTTATATTAATTGGTTGGTGTCTATCTTATAGCCTTTACAGAGGATAATTTGTCTTGCTTCTGTAATTACCAGTTATGCAAGCAACACATGACAAGTCTAACAATGAAGTTTTTTCTTTTTTTTTTTTTTTTTTTTTTTTTAGGAAGTTTTTTCAATGTGGGGCACCTGTAATAATTGAAAATGTGTAGCATGATGAGTAAATCATGATTATGCCATTTATTATAGCCTAGTCTTTCTTAATAGCGGGCATTATATAAGTTTATATGCTAATTTCAAAACTTAAACACAGTGCATACATACAACTGGTATAAACTGATTATAAAATAACTGTTATAAAATGTCTGATCAGAAAGCTGATTAGAAAATAAGTCACTAATTATAAAATAAGACACTGACCTTGGTTAATCAATAAAAGTACTTTCCAAGTTATTCTAAAGGAACCAGTTGCCTGTTTACTTTTGGAGAAAAGTTCTTTCAGTTCTTAAAATAGGAAATAGTGTTCCCAATTATAAGGTTATCAAATGACAAATGAATAGTTTTATAGAGCACTTTAAGGCCATTCCCTTCTGACAGAGTTGCTGTGCACTGAAGAGGGAGTGGGAAGCCATCTACCTAGGTCCCATACAGTATGGACTAAGCTACAGGAAAGGCCTATCCTTCCTTCCATACCATGTGCCTGGTTACTGCGACTGACAGCTGCTTCTTACTGGGCTGCTGTCTAGGTTGCACCGTTACCTGGAATTCTCCCAGTTCAAACTACAAGGAAGCCATTACCTTTCCTTCCTTGCTCAATATTTCTGCTATATTAATAGCACAATTATTACAGAGGGAGCGACTTTCTATTTTTATGTATTCAGTACAGGATCTACAGGGTCTCACTACACAGATAGGACTCATAGTGACCCTCCTGTTTTTAGCCTCCCAAGAGCTGGGATTACAGGCATGTGCTACCATGCTCCGTCTCAGTCGCTGTCTCAGTGTGCCCCAGGGGCAAGGCTGGCCCAGCACCCTGGCGATCAAACTCCAGTCTCTGAATCTGCCTAAGGAGGCATGTTAGTCCTCGGTGTTATCAGAAGGAACAACTCTCACGCTGCTGCTACAGACATGCCTCTGGATTATGGGTGAGGCAAGCTAGGAGTAGGCCATTTGTAACCTCAACAAAGCCTACTGAAAAAGAGTACAGACTTTTGGCAGCTTGGTCTGTATTCTAGCAGCCCATATTTATATTAAAAATATCCTTGGCAGATTCACTCATATATTTTGAGTCTTCTCAAAGTGTATACTAGCTTTTACCTAATAGGGAGTTGCAAATAGGTATGAAAATTGCAGGGGGACAAGTCACCAGAGCGCTGCATTTATTATAGGCATTAGGTAATTGAAAACTATTGTAATTGTGTACAGTATTTTGCTCATTCCTTTATAATGAATGATGTCATATTGCTGTCCAAGATACCAAAAATCTCAAGAATATATTTTCATTCATATTGAATATTACCTTAAAGTATAGAGAAAATAAATATATGAAGTGATAATACATATGAATTATTTTAAAACACATAAAAGGTACTACCAATCCTTGTGTTTTCCAACTAGCATGGCTCTAAGTTCCATGCAAAAGAAATAAATGCAGAGGTTTCCAGGTTGTAAGGAATATGTCATACTTTTAAGTCTCAAGACTGTTGAATGTATGCATTATTTATTATGTTATTTCCCTAAGGAAGAAGGTTTGATTTTTGTCCTCTGTTATTCACATGTGCACAGTCTTACAGGCTAAGAAGTCACACGGTACTGTACACCTACAAACTCTGAAGAAAACCAGCAAATCAAACAACAACAGCAAGCCAGTTGAACTGTTGCCACTTTTCAACTGTTAGCTCTCATTTCCATTTTCTGGCAATCTCATAAAATCGTGGAACTGTGTGTGTAGGATCCATTTGAAAATCCAAATTAGAATTTTAATAGGAAGAAAATGTAGATACTATTCTTCATTCTATAGACAAATTGAAGATATATAATTGGTGGTGAGGTTTTTGTTACAATTAGCATGCATTCCTTTGAGAATATAATGTTTATGTGCATCTTATTTTTATACTATTTTCTGCATATCAAGTTTATAGTTTCAATACTATTTTGGACACAGAGAATATTAAAAGTTCAAGTAATGATGGTTCCAGTAACATCATAGAATTATTCCCATAGAAATCCTTACTATATTGATAAAGAAATACATATATGGGTACAGTAAAGGTCAGTTCATAATAAGGGTTGGCTTTTTTACAGGACTGTTCTGGTTAAGTTGATTCTGATTTTCTAGAACAGTATTACACCTTTTGCTTCTGTTAGTAGCTCACAAACCCCTCACAGACAGAGGCTACACTCAGAAACTTAAGTGCCCTGTGACACACACTTCAGAGTCAATAAATACACATTGACCTTGTCCTCAAAGCATTTAGACTGTAATAAATTTAGAAGGAAAACCATAACTCATTCTTATAAATATCACTACATCATAAATCACTGTAATTGAAACTTATTAAAATTTTCATACAATATATAATCATAATACAACTTGAATTTTTATAATAAAATATATTAAAAATATAAACATCAGAATTTTTTTCATTTACTCAAATTTAAGAAAACAAATTCTTAGTTCAAATTTAAAAGAATCTTTGAATTTTTAAAACAAAAACATATTTTTCACAAAATTTTGCCTTTATACATTTCTTCCATTTTTTTTAAATCAGTCTTTAAGTCTAAGATAAAACTTCAGATGGTGCTCATGAGAAATTTTTGGGTTAGACATTCATTGCTTTGGCTTCTCATGAAATGCAAGTGTACTATAAACATATTATGAGAAAGGCCAAGCAAGCTCTAAGGGCCGCTCTAATTTTGATGTATTGTGAATCTGCTTTGCTATATTCTAATTTTCTCAGATAATCATCCAATAAACTCCTCTGATTGAGTGACCATTATTGGCCAGTTATTGCAGAATACTACATACGGCAATCTGCTAATGCAATTCATGAGGCTTTTCTTCATTTCCCTGATGTGACACATGGGGTATCATGTATCTTTCACAACCTGTACTCATTAACAATATTTGCAGCTTTTTTTTTTCTAATTCACGTTTTCAAGCTACAGACTCAACAATGGTCACTGGCCTTTAAGATAACTGGCAAAACTGAATGAACTTCAGAAAGCTACAGCTACATGCCAAATTAGTTGAAGTGCTATGGCGCATCCCTCAAATGTTCTGCCATTTCTCTCTGTTCTCTGTTCACAGCTGCCTAATTTTACCTCACTGTGGTAAAGCAATGCTGGCAATCAATTCCTAAAATGAGTAAAAGGCCCATGATTGCTATAGGAAAGACCTCACAAAACTTCCAATGCAGAAGCCCAGCTATGCTCCTTGAGCCACCCCTGGGGTTCTCATCGCTAAGAAAAAACTATATACAAAAACTTTCATATACACTTACTTTTATACCTAATACATACCCTCTTTTGTCATTTTATGAACATAGTTTTACAAGGGGGATTTCTAAAACATCAAATCATAAATTGTGTGTGTAGAAGGATGAGCATGTGTTTTAAAATACAGTTAATTTAAATCACATGAAAATACAAACTCAAAAACATGATGTGACCCTGTAGAAGACAACAATAATCACCTAAAGTCTTTGAAATGACTAGTATTAGCTGAAAATTGCATATTTTAATTCTTGTTGGTGATCATATTGTGACTATATGTACATTCATACATACATGTACCTACATGTGTATTTTTTAAAGACCTGATATACTGCTCTTATACTCAGCACAGATAAAAGCAGATATTCTGATTCAAAGACACTGGTATTTGATAGTAGATCCAGGTATTTCTCTTAATAGATGTCTCACAAAATTGCAAATCTCCATACATTGTAAGGTTACTATGACAGAATTTATGTCTTGAAAAAATTTAAGGCAGAAAAAGAATAAAAGGAGAGGTAGGATCATTTTCTTGAGTCCTGTGCTTTGGAACTCAGATATTCTTTTTTTTTTAATTTTTAAAAGAGTAAAAATAGTGAAAACAAAAAAAGAAAGAAAAAAGAATAAAGATGCATAATTTTGCTAAACATCACTGCTCATTCGAGAAATGCAAATTACAATAGCACTGAGATTCCATCTCACTCCAAAAATAATGCTTTCCAAGAAGTCAGCCAATGACATGCTGGAGGGGATATGAGCAAAATTCTTGTGCAGTGTTGGTGGGAGTTCAGACTGGTGCGTCCACTGTGGAAATCAGTGTGGAGAATCCTCAAGAAACTAGGATTAGAGGGCCCATTCAGCCTAGCTATTCTCCTTCTGGGTATTTTTCCAGAAGAACTGAAAACACCATCCCGCAGCAATATATGTTTACCCATGTTTATCACAGTGCAATTTGTCATACCTAAATCCTGGAAACAACCATGATGCCCATCAACTGAGGAATGGGAAAAAAAATAAACTCACTCACAGGCCATACTTATAGGCAACATAAATCAGACCTGCATGTACAAACATTCTCTAGAGTGAGAAACTGAAGGAATAAATGAAATCTCAAATATACAATAGGGAAGGAGCTTGGGGGTTCTTAATCTAGAGACAAAATGTGTGAGCCACAGTTACCTTGGCCCAACTTTCATAAAGGTCTGTGTTACGAAGATGACCCAGTAAAGTCCTGAAGCTCTCTTCACTTGACATTTTTTATGTTCCAAAGGTATATTTTATAGGTGCAGACTCAACAAACTGTGACGAGAGAACTATGTCTCAATAGTATTCCTCCTTTTGCTTCACTTTTGTCCTAATCCTACCGTTGGTATCTGAGAAGCCACCTTCTTAGAACTGCACAAGGTTATCCTAGTTCTACATGTTTACTAAGGGAATGTTTGTATACAAAGATAAACTATTTTCACAATGCCCTACACACCTTCACTATCTGGACACAGTGTAAAATTAAAGACTAAATGAGGAGATCTCTTTGAATATGAAAAAATACACAAAACTCTACTTAGGTCTATCACCTCTCTTTCCCAGACATTACCCAGCATGATAAGATACACAATGCATGTGATACAAAAAATATTGCAAATCATCTCATGGATAACCATTTAACATTCACATCACAGTAGGAAATCAATCATGCATAATATATATGAAAAAGTCAAATTCTCTTCATTTCAACTATTTTTAAAATATAGATTCACAACCAAAATATCTCCAATGTCATTATTCCTACATGTCTAATACGTGTGTTTGCTCATTATGGTAAAATAGTTGCTTTGTTTCTTATGAACCATTGTAGGTTTAGAGTTTTACATTTTCATTGTTGTTTGAAATTTAAAAAAATAATGTTCTAAACTTTAAATCATGGGGATTCTCTGGTTTTTTAGGGAAAAATATGGACAAAATTGGAGTACAAAAATGAAAAAAATGACAGTCATTTCATTTGTTCTATTTTTGGATTTTGTATGAATTGGGGCAAAGTTTAGCATTTGAGTTCCAGAGGTGAGTTTTCACAGTTTGCGTTTCCTTGTTGTCAAGAGAGGGAAAACCCAGGTACAAAAAATTAATGTGAGTGAAGCACAAACAGCCCCAAAAGAGAAGAATATCAAAATGTTGTGAGGATCCAAAATTTATAGAGTTAAATGACTGAGAAAAAAATGAGAGATTAATTGTCTGCCCAGGGCCTGGAAGAGATTTTCAAGGGTCTCCATTGTTTTCAGGCACTCAGCACGTTTGGCCATATTAATGCACCACATCTTACCTTTAAAAGCTTTAGCACAGCACTCGGGAGGCAGAGGCAGGAGGATTGTTGGTGAGTTCGAGACCAGCCTGAGCTACAAAGTGAGCTTAGGCCAGCCTGAACTGCAGTGAGACCCTGTCTCAAAAAGACAAAAAAATAAAATAAAATAAAATAAAAGCTTTAGCAATGTAAAGTACAGAATCCTTGGCCTGTGAAAGTGCCTTGGGACCTTTAAATATTAATCTAAGCAATAGTTACAACTAGATTGTTCCTCCATAAAAAAATATTAATGACTTTAAGTACTTCAGCTGGATTATTATAATGACCATATTCCCCTTAGTTTAATTTTAACATTTTTAAAAACAAAACTTGACATTTTAAGTTAGCAAGGAGACTCATTGCAGTACAGAATACATCTATCTTTCCTAAATGCCATAATTATCGAACAAGACTCTGCCAAGGAAGTCACTCCTGGGGGACTTTCAAGGCACGTTACTTTCTGAGACACCAGGGGACTATTTAGTGAACTACTTCATTGATTTATGCAGTAGAACATCCAGTGATGGTAGTTCAAATATTTGTCATTTCAAAAAATTAGCAATCCTCCATACTGCACAGCAGTCAGCATGGTGAAGAAGTGAGTGGTTAATTGGGCAAGCTATTAACTCTATGTGGTAGTTTAAAATTTATACCAATTTAGCTATATTTTTAATAAAGAAATTCCATTTCTTCTTACATGATGAATTTAAGATCATGGCAGTTTGAATAATTTGAAGAATTTTCTAGGCCAACCCTTCCTTTTCCAGTTAAAGGAACTGATTTTAAAATGATGTCATACTTAATAGTCTCCAGGATTAACTTCCCATGTGTTTTGATAGTCATGCCCCATGGATTTTTATATCCTTCAATCAAGAGGTAAGTGTGCATCATCAAAAGGCAAACCATCCTTTGGGGTTTCCCTCCCCTCATGAGTTTTTACATCTCTGAGCTCTTAAGTGGCCTGCACTGCTTTTTCTGGCATTTCTATGACCAATATATGCAAACAATTTTGTATACATATATTTGATTTTTTTCATGAGGTAGTATTTCATAGAAAAAAAAAACATGCACATTTGATTTATTTCCATAACATTAGTGAACTCTGGCAGTTCTTTGGTTAATGGAAAGTACATTTTTGTTGTATTAAGTAGAAATGGTTATAACAGTCCAGCATGGTTGTGGATACCTGAAGGTATGGAAAGATGGCTGAGAAAGATGCCCACTTTTGTAGGAATAGCCCTACATAAAAGTAAAAAATAAATAAATTATATATATATATATATATATATATATATATATATATATATATATGAGAGTATAATCTTTAGCCAGGGAGGGTGGTGCATGCCTGTAATTCCATCACTCAGGAAGCTAAGACAAGAAGATTGCTGAGAGTTCAAGGCCAGTCTGAACTGCAAAGTGAAACAGTCTAAAAAGAAAGAGAAAGATAAAAGAAAATTAAAAGTTAAAGAAAAGGAAAAGAGGACTAGTACAGCAACAGCATGGTGTATAACATGGATGGTGATGAAATAAATAAAGCAAAACACAACAAGCAGATCTGGAGATGTAGGCTGAATCATTTCTAAATCTAAAACACACGCCATGTTTTTTTCTGTAAGAATCGGGGACATAACAGGTGTTTGAACAGAAATATGATAATATGAATTCTGTCCTGATAGCACAGAGACAGTAGGTGGACTTGACTGGTGCCATCTCTTTAGTAGCAAGGAAAAAGTCACATTCACATAATTTATTTACATTATGAGTGTACAAAAATCTCAAATCTCACTTCAAGCATGCACTTCAACCTTGAAACTAACACAGGTATTTCCGTAGTAATTCATGTAACTTGAATATATTAGATCATCAACTTCCTCAATGAAACTATGTCCTTTTAAGAAAGCCTCAGGGGATTTTTAAACATTAAAGGTATTAAGGTATTTTAGCCAGAGAAATGAGGACTTAACAAAAAAATGACAGCGTTTACTATTTAGTACTTTCCAGTTATAATGCTCTATCATAGAAGTGAAGAATCTTCTCTCATTAACATGAGAAGCAAAAGCTGACTTCAGGGCTCTGGACATTTGAATCCCTTTTCCTAATCCATGTAAGCCCTCAATTTTGCATTTTCCATCAGCCTCATAAAATATACTCAGGCTCATACATAAAAGATTTCTTAGCAAAGCTATGTAATACTTGTGTAAGTGTAGTTCATTAGAAGAGAAGAATTTTGAAATTATTTCTAAGTATTGGTTGCTACAAAACATTAGCTATGAATTCAAATTGATATAAATTCAGATAAAGCTGCTTTTCATTTGTGATGACTTTGAATTAGTTTTAAGAGTCATACATAAATTTTAACAGCATGTCAGTTTCTTAAAAATGTGTATTTTAAAAAGAATGTCAGCCTCACCTAAGTTACCAAAACTGAATTCATCTATTTTATGACAAACCTACAGAAAAAGACAATTATCCCAAAATTACAGAATTTTACATTTCTTAATTAACAGGACCATCAGTTATTTAATGAAATTTCTTTTGTCTTGTTCTCTAATAATGTATGATTTGCAAATTTGATCTTTCAGTTTCTTATATAATTATAAAATCACTTGCATAACTATAAAATTAATTAAAATTATTTTAATTATTTCATTGCAATTAGAAGTATAAAATAAAAAAATATAAAATAAAGTTAATTAAATAAAATTATAAAATAAAAGTTCCATTCAAATATTTAATATGAATATATTTTACCAGTATATATTTTCAAGTCAAAGTAAATTATAGGTACTACACCTATTATAGCTGTACGTGTAATATCGAGGTAATTGTTTCACTGTTATCTACTAGATTCCAATACTATATTTAAGTTAAATATATTAAAGAATACAAAATTTAGCTAAACTTTTTACAGCTACACTTGGTGGGAAATAGAACATTTTTCCTAATTTGGTGTCATAGGATTATGGCAGATTGGAAACAAATGGTCCTACTCAAAGTTTTCAAAAGTACCAGCTGGAAAGATACCAAAAAACATTCAGGGATCAAAAATTAAGGAAGTGCTGGCAACTGGGGAATTCAGGGGACTTTGAGTCCCGCTAACACCCTGTCAGTATTTGCTAGGGTGAGTGACACTGACTTGGTGCAGGAAACACTCTGGGAACAAGGGCTGTGAGACAAAGATCAGACACCTGCATCTGAAGTGCATTTTCCCCGCCCTATGAGGACAACGTGAAAGCACTGTTATATGTCTTAAGTGTGGAATAAATGCAAGTCCCAAATGTACAGAGACTGAGAAGAAAACTCCATAACCACAAATCTGACCTGACTTGGCTTTTAGGCATGCTCAACTTTTAGGCATGCTTAACAGAGAAAATACACAATTTTTTAAAAAAGAGTTTAACAAAACCAACTACAAAAGAATCAGTCAAACAGAACTGCATGCTATGAATGTAATTTTAAAGCTCAAATTATTCTAGCCAGACGTGGTAGAACACACCTATGCATTTAGTAGGCTGAGGTAGGAGAACAGTTGAGAGTTCAAGACCAACCTCAGCTACAGAAGTGAGTTCATGGCCAACGTGAACTGCAGAGCTCCATAGTGAAACCACAAAATACACACACACACACACACACACACACACACACAATTAAAAGTTAACATCATTTTAAATTATAATGCATCTATAAATATAAGGTCTACAAATTTCTCTGGGTTAATCCCTCAACCTGGATCTGAAAAGATTCTCATAGATAAATGTATGAGTAATACAACTGTAACTCATAACAATATTAATCACTACTACAATAAAATAAGACAACATGATTAAGAGCTCACAGAATCAAGAAAGGGGAGACAAAGACAGAGTTTTCTCTGACTGATAAAATCAAGAACCAAGAAGCCCAAACCAGTCTGAGGAGAAGGCTTTAAAGTATCTATAGGCACGTTATGGTGAAAATGTATAGCCAATCAACAAAACAGATATTACCAAAAAAGCTTTAAAGGATTTCAAAGGGGGATGGAAGTCCACATAACTCGTCAGTCCAAAGGTGAGATAGTTTCTGTTTGCACATGCATGTTGTGGCCTGAGGGGTGGGTGACATTTCAGGAGAACTGTATAAAATGAGCAGGTCCTAAGAAAACTGCTCTCTGTTGAGCTCACCCATAAAGAACCAGTAAGAAGGCAGAGACTCTCCCTACCATGAAAACTAAGAGCAACTGAGAATCACTGAAATATTCAGTGTGTACTAAGAATATACAATATAACAATATATCTAATTGAATGAATAAAAGGAAAATAAAGGCATTTTAGGCACTTTAAAATAAAGAAAACTAAATAGCATAGACAGTAAATATTACTACATTATTTGGGAAGAATTTAATAATACAGGTTGACCTATATTTTTTTAATTAGTTGAGCATTTAAAAATCTTCCAAAATGTGCATTAATGAAACAGAAATTGCATAATATTCTACCTAATAGAAAGAAATGGGCCATGGGAAATAATGTTATAAAGTGAAGCACATAAAAGATATTTTAAAAAGCCCCAAAGAAAATGTAATGATTAAATATAATTTAATTAGTGAGTAAAGTGGGCACGACTAGGGCTGGGAGATAGATAGCTCAGCAGCACAGTGCCTGCCTGGCAAGCACAAGGTCCTGAGTTCAATTCCTGGTAACAGAAATAAATAAGTAAATAGTAAATGCAAATAGAAAAATCATCTAGTTAGATAACTAAAATTATCAGAATGAACTTAAAATATCTGGCTATGACTTCTTATTAGGATCCAGGAGTACTGAAAGGAGGAAGCAATATGGCAGCTGCAGGAGTTTATACTAAGTACCATTTGCAGTCATACTGAAGAACATTAATCAGTACCTCTTAGATATTTGTGCTCTCATGCCTGCTGAAGTATTCTCCACCGGAGTCAAGATATAAAAACAAACTGTCTGTTGACAATTGAATTGATAATTTATAAGGTATATAAACACACAAACAATACACTGGAATGTTATTTGGCCTTACTACAGGAGAACCCTGTGATGTGTGACAATATGGATTTAATTGGTAGACATTTTGCTAAGTGAAATAAACCAAGCTCAGCAAGAAATCAATATACAACTCTCTCTAACTTTTCTCTCTCTCCTTCCCCTCTTCATGTATGTTTCCAATACTTACGTGGGGGATTTGGCACATGTATACAACACATCTTGAATATTTTTGACCACCTCCCTCTCCCTTCCCATATCTCTCTCCCTGTGCCTTTCTTTTCTCTATCCATAAGTCTCTAAACATTTCCTACAAGAAATTATAATGTTCAGGGAAATAAGTCAGACTCAGAGAGGGAAACATCACATTATTTCTCTTATATGAGAAAGCTACAACATAAATACATGGATGAGAAAACTAAAGGACACATGGAGGAAAGAAGAAGGGAGGAGATCTTTCATGTGTGAAATACACAGACAAGTAGAACTACATCAAAGTAGCTTAGAGCTGGGCCCACCACGGCTGGCTGCAGAGGGAGGCAGGGCACAGCCGAGATGGTTGCAAAAGGGTATGAATGTCCAGCTAGGAGGGTGGGAAAGTCTGGAATCTAAGGTAAATATGATTATTATAATTAATAAGGTAATGTTGTGTGTCAGAAATTTGCTGAGAGTAGATTTCAGGTGCTCCTACTGTGAAAAAAATGGTTATTATGAAGAAGATGGGTATGTCAATTTGTTTAGCTGTAATGGTCATTTCTTTATGCACACACATATCAATGCGTCGAGATATTCATTTCAACTAGAAAAGTAAGAAAAATTATTGCAAGAAAGACTCATAGATGTGTATTAATTGCAAAGGGGTGATTCAATACAAGAGAGACATGGAAAAATGAAAAATAATACAGAAGTCAAACATACAGCTCTGTATAGAGGATGTAAATATTATGTAGTTGAGGTTTCATTATAAGAATATTGGTTAAAAAAGGGTACATTCAAATTTTTATAATTATAAAAATT